>BMAV01020272.1:55169-92159 GCA_019973955.1 Trichonephila inaurata madagascariensis
CACGAACCCAAACACAGTATTTTGGAAAATAAGATTGGAATTTTCAGAACGAATTTGCCCACTACGTATTAATTCATAAAAAAATTCTGCACCCAATAAACAATCAATTGGACCTGGCACATAAAAGGAATCATCTGCTAAATTTATATTTTCAGGAAATAATCCTTTCACATTTAGATTTTTAACTGGAGTTAAATCAGTAATTTTATATCTACAACTAACATTTTTATTCTCTTTTTATAACTACCATCGGAATTCGAGATTTCCGTAGTTATACAATTTTTAACACATATAGAAGAATCATTTAAACACGTGACCAGAATATTTACTTTTTTTTTTTCTTAATCCTAATTTTTCTACGAATTTCTTAGTAATAAGATTCGTCATAGAACCGACATCAAGCAGATATCTTTTTTGCCTTTTCTCGCCATATGAATCTTTTACAAAACACTTCACCGAACTCAAAAACACGCTAGTGCTTCCCTTCCTATGTTGATTAATGGCAAACACGGTGTTACTATCTTTCTCCGAAACCTCTTCAAGGGGATAAGCAGTAGGATTGAACACTCGCGCATCCGTTTTAACCTTGATTCTGTTGATGGATGGAAAGCATTAGACTTGTTTTGGTCTGTTAGAAAATTCGTATTTTGTTTTGGGAAATGTAACGAGACATGGTGCCTCTTAGCGCATAATTTACAAGGTTTGGCTTTACACTTCAAATCCGTACAACCTACTCTTAAACACAGAAAACATAGTCGCGGTTTTTTAACAAACTCAATTCGATCATTTACGGAAAGTTGTTTGAATTTTGCACAAAAAGAAATAGCATGATTTTCACAGCAATATGAACATTTTGTTTCATTGACATAGGACAAAAAAACATTAGTTACACCTTTTAACCCCTTTCTGTTGACGCCACTCTTCAAGAATTTATTTTGTCTAAACCCCATATTTAACTCATTTCTACTTGAAACTTTAGAAGACATAAACAAATCCAATTCATGACCAAGCTCTTATCTGGCTTGAACCAATTTTCGCACATTTTTACATTAATATAACTGGTCAGTTCTTGATCAAGGGAATTAATTATCTGATGGGAAACAATTAACTGGCATAACTCATTAAACTCACTAACGATTCTTAATTTACAATAATAATCAAACATTGCTTCAATTCTAGAAGCAAACTGAACATAATTCTCATTCGCTAGTTTTTGAGATCTCCGAAACTGATTAAGCAATACTCGAGTGTTGGTTGAAATTGCTTTAATACTAACTGCTTGATTTTTTCATAACTATCCAGTTCCTCTTGTTTAACATAAATCATTAAATTTCTCACCTCTTTTCTCAGAACATATTCAATAAAATTTCTGCTTTAAATTTATCCTCCACATTTTTTGTTTTAAAAGCTTTTTCTAATGATGAAAAAATAAATTAAATGCTTCTGTATTAGAAGGGACAGGTATTGTTAGAGTTTTGATACTTTTTATTAAGTTTTCATTATCAAATGGGACAGATTCGAAATGTTCACTTTTAGCTTGCGCAGGGGACAATTTACACCTTGCATTAGTTAACTCAAGCTCTTTTTTTATCTGTTCTAATTTAATTTTTTCGAATTCAATCTTAACCTTTTCAGATTCTAATTTTAATTTTTCTTGTTCAATTTTAGTAGCCTTTTCAGATTCTAATTTTAATTTTTCTTGTTCAATTTTAGCGTTCTTTTCAGCTAAAACACCATCAATTACACTTTGCAGAAACTCCTTATCAGTTTCAAAGATTTCACTACTCTCAATTAATTTTTTTAATTCTATAATTTTTGGATTCTGGGGTATATTTAATCCCAGCTCCTCGGCGACCAGCAAAAGCTCGTCCTTTTTAAGACTTTTAACTGTCGACATTTTAACACATAACATTAATTTGATATCAAAATAAGAAGCAAGGAAATCGTTCTTACTTCGACTGATGAATAGCGCTGGACTCTCAAGAATCAGAAATATCTTTGAAATAACTTTCTCCGAAGAAACACAATTTCACTTTTTGGTATACAGACACAATTTTCTCACAATCACCACACTCAGTTCTTCTCCGGGTTTAACCGGACCAATGTTTTACTTTAATACGTCGAATGTTCTCTTAACTCATAACTCAGGACTCAATCACAACACAGTTTCTAGTGGACTGGTATAGTTTATTTCTTGTAACTTCTTTTTACATTCACATCGGAATTGCTGGGCATGCACAGTTCAGGCAGCGCTGTTGCGCTTGCGCAAACAATGATATAAGTTAATAAACTATATAATTTTGTATTAATAAGCATATTTTAAACTTCAACACATTAATCTTGAATTATTATTAGATTTTATAATCCACGATAAACATATGATTGAACAACTAGAAGTCTGTTTTACCACGGTAGTAAGAAAACGTCTAAGCTACTGTGAAATACTAATCCGGATTGCGTGAGGCATTGCAGAGGTTAAATATTAGAAAACAAATAATACAAAATTTTCAAACGCGAGAATAAATACAAAGATTTAAAATAATTTTAAATAATATACAATTTCGAAACACCAAAATAAATACGATTATTTAAAATAATTTTTTGTTTTTTATTTTTTATTTAAAAAATATTAGCATATTTATTTAGTATTCACTATTGTACTGCGCAATGATTCTTCAATTAAATGATTCAAATAATCAAACAAAAACACTATTTCAACAATGCACAGTATATAGACATTTAACTTTTCACTAAATCCATTCAATTTCGCTTCTAAGATATACACAGCAATATACGTCAGCTGTATAGCTACAGATATACTGCTATAAGCATGTGGGTGACGCGAACGCACCAGATTTCACCCATTAAAAAAGTTTATAAGGCGCACAGCACACTGCGCGTGCACCAGTCATGCGCATGTCGGTGACGGTTTGTTTTCCCCCTACCAAAAAGTGCCCAACGCGGCTAAAGAAGTTTTCACTTCAATAATTCAATTATTGTGTGTGTGATGTAAAATACGTTAATATTACTTTCTGTAGTATTTATTTATGATAAAAATCTTAATATTCGAAAGCAACGTCGTCCTTTACATTATAAAGGCGTTTCTATGGAAACTTGTCGAAATATTGGTGATGCAACCAAGTTGGCATTATATTTTTGGAACCCCAATTTGGTGACTTCGTCATGCTATGCATGCTTCTGAATATTACTGGAGAAATCTATAGTATCACGATCTATTGCATAACTGGATTTGTCAGGAAAGCGCTGGAAGGTAGGTGTGGACCCCGTAGGCTAATCATTCTATTTTTTTAGCTTCTTTTCAGTTAAATTCAACTATTTGTGACCCATTTTTAATAAGTATATTTTATGTATAAGTAAAATTATTACATCACGAAAATCCTTTTCAATATAAAGAGACATGTAATTTGAGAATAGGAGAATTGAAGAAGAGAAGATTCCAGAAAAGTGATGTTTTTGCTTGCATTTGAATTATGAGCATTTTTCTAGTGATAAATTTCTTATTTCCACTGTTTTTCACTTTTTTTTAACTGCAAGTAAAATATTTAATGTGTTTTTAATAGTTTTAAGTTACATTTTATAAATTAAAAAATACTGATAACAAATATTAAAGTATTTCAAGAAGTTTTCTGGGTAAATGCACAGATGGAAAAATTGAGCGAGTTCATATTAACATTGCACTATAAAGCATCGGAAACATATTGGTGACGGACATTGTCATTTTGAAAAACGGCCAATTTACGAGAAAGGTATCCTGCATAGCATCTCCCTCTCCTAATTTTTACACCAAATGCACTTGACGAATTTGAGCCATAGCAGGTCTACTAAACAACGGTTCATTAGCGGAACTAGGGTTCGAACACGTGACACGCCAGCCACGAGTTCATGACCATGACAAAAATTCCAAACGTTCTTTTTGGTTTACATAAGAAAATAAACTTAAAAAATTTAAGAAATATCGCATGCATATTAGAAAGGCATGAGAAAAAATTATATTTATTGGATAAAAAAAAAGTGTGTGTGCTTATGACCACACAATAGAAGTGATAACTTCAAATTTTGTAATGTTATTTCAGGGATTAATTAGGTGAATGAAAAACAAAGTGATATTATATATTAGTTTGTCATAAATTATTTAATCATGTCTGTACACATAAAGTAATATTTTTTGCTAAATAGACTTATTTGTTAATTTAATTATATTCTAAGAAAGAAACAATAGGTTTATAGTAGCTGAAATAGGGTATAAATATATAGGTTATAATATGTTTTTACATATAAAAACTCCACCACCTCTACGATTGTGTATTTGGAATTTAGCAATACAATGAACATTTGGAACATCTATGTTTTCTTCATTATTTATCCAAGTTTATGTTAAGAGTAATATAGTTACATGTTGCATAACACTGTCATTGAGATCAAAAGTATGTGCACGAAAACTTTGACAATTCAAAGAATATATTCATATTCCCTTCTTTGTGGAAATGAAATTTGTGAATATATCTGTGATTGTTTTAAGTTTGTTTTGCGATAACCTTTTAAATTTATTTTGTAGATCTCTTAGAGATGTTGGTTCTCTTAGGCCATGGAAGAATTTTGAATCGGAATTTTCCGTAACAATTAAAAGTCCTTCAAGACTTGTTGCTTTTGATAACGAAACATATACCAATTTTTGAGAATGTGTTTTCTCATACTTATAAAGAACTTTGTTGAATTATGCTCCTTGTGACTTATGAATTGTTATATTGCATGCTGAAACTACGGGAAAATGATTACGTTTGGCGTTTATAGTTTTGTTATTATTAAGGCACCAGACTAGGTTCGAAGACCAAATTTTTCAAAATTGATTTTCAGAAGAATTTTATTGTTTTAAAGAACATAAATAGGCTTTTTTAAAGAGTTATAATAATCAAATAAATACCATGCATCACCTCTGTTTTTGAAAAAAAATTATTTTTATAAAATTTTAAAAAAAATTTAAATTTCAGGAAAAACAGCATAAAAAAAAATAAATCGGATATAATGTAATTTTAATTGCATTGATGCACCTGAAGTGTCACAAACCGCAGGTTAAAAAATATTTTCAAAAATAAATATTTAATAAGCATTCGAACTTTACGTTAATGATTTTTCGTCAAATTTACTGTATATTCTAAGCTAAAAAGTACTATAAAATGTGATTAAATGTAAGTATCTTAAAACCTGCTGTTTGCTACACTCTCAAAGGCTTATAACATAAGTGTTGCAAATTTCATTGAATTTTATATAATTGTTTTGGAGATATCCCAATTTTCGTGCAAAAATTATCGTGAAAATTTCATTCTTCAAAAAACACATTTAAAAAATATACTTTAAAGTTACATAAAGTAAATATTAAAAAAACAACTTAAAATTCTCCAGTTTTATAAGTAATTCCTTCTTCTTCCTCAATTTTTATATTTCTTTCTTTTTTAATGGCCCTAAGTTTTCTTCTGCAGGTTTTTGCTGTTGGCAATGAGTGACGTTTCGAATCTGCAATGCGCTCATTATCGAAGGTTTTTGTCCAAGTACAGTATAATAACCCGAAATTTTGATTTAATATGGAAATTAATCCCCGAAAGCCATAATTAAACTGCACAACAGCAATATAAGAACCTAAACGCAATGTTTGATGCTCAACGAAAACTTCTTTTGGTAATATCTGCCACAAAATTGCATTAAAACTTTCGTTTGGATTTTGAGTTTTGCCGTGTGTGTAAACATTTCTTCAAAAGATTTCTGTCACACAAATCCATATAAACTGGCTTTATCATGTTAATAATATTTTGTGGCAGTCCCAAGGATTTATCCTGATACACAATATTAGAAGCTTTAGCCCGTTGAAATTTGCACCAACTTTCAGCTCCGACAGAGAACTGTCCATGTTTTGGCTGATGTTTTGATGAGCAACAATGGAAGAAGGCAGCAATAACAGCAGACTGCATTTTGTCCAAGTTCCCAATATTGCTTCGAACAGCAATGCCATAGTAATTCTGTAGCTTATTAATTAAACCATCAGTCAATTTACCTTTCCCCCGAGTCCTTTATTTCTGCTTTTCAATTTTCTAAACCTTGTTCCAACTCTTTTTTGAATATGCCCTATACATTCTAGCTTCGTAACAGAATCTTTCCCGTAAATGTCCTTCACGGCATCAAAAGCTTTGGAATCTCCATCCCCATAATAGTCAGTGTATCGTAACATTCTATGATCTTCCGACCTCTCAAAAATACGATAAGCCCCAACCGGTTCCATACTGGATGAAGATCCTTTATGATGATTACACCGCAATTTCACATTTTGTTGCTCCGTCTTTGAATTGCATTTTCTACAAAACTGAGATAAAGTTTCAAAGTCAACAATTTTCCCAGTATCAACAGATATTGCACTAACACAACAATTTAGCGAAGCAAAACCACGACGCTGCCAGGTACCATCCACCGAAACACCACAATTTACAGTATCATGTATAGATTTTTTTAATTGCCTAATACCTTTTGCTGCGTCATTCATTATTTTTTCTCCAATGGAAGTAGCAGAACTGAGGAGTTTTTTTTCTTGTTGGCGGAATGCAAGATTTGAGAGAAAGGGAGGTAGATCCAAAACAGCACAAAGTTTCCTTCCTGCTGAAATACCTCTACCTATCAATTTTAAGCCATAAAAAAAACGAGTATTGAGTTCATTCATTTAGTCTAACTTTTTAGAAGTACAAAATGCCGATAGGAAACTGCTTTTTTTACAGTGCAAAGTAAAGTTTGAAGTTAATTCAAACCTTGAATCTTCTACAAGATAAAGGCTTCCTGCTGTACACTTTTTAGTTGGGCAACACAATAAAGCAAAAATACCAATTAAATTTCCAGATCAATCAAGCTGTTTCCAGTTAAATGTTCTGAAATGTTACTTTTATCATTATTTACCTGATTACATTGCTGCAGCTTTAGTGAACTGGCGGTCATAATTTCTTCCTTGCATGAAGCAGTTTCTTTGCATGTATTTTGGTTTCCGTGAAACGTTTTTTTTAAGGGACAATATGAACGACATTTGCCCATTATTTCAGGTAAAATAAATTTAAGATTAAATTAAAATAATTTAAAATCTAAACATAAAGCAAAATATATAAAAAAAAACAGAATTAAGATAGGCGTGGTAAATCTAGCGTCGAATGTAAACAAACACGGAATAGTGATAGTCTTAAAATTCCGTTGCCAATCGTTTGCAACAAAATTATTTGAAATAATTATTATATAGCAAACTGTGGCTTAGTAAACAGATAATTAAAATTTTGGTTTTTGTAATTCCATTTTAGAGAAATAATAATTAAACACTGCATATGTCGCTCACTTCCGGTCCAGATGACATTACTTCCGGTTTCATTTTCAACTATTGACTTATTAAAATTGCTATATCTAGAGTTCTAATTTACGCAAAATTAAAATAAAGACTGTTTTAGAATCTTAAAGGTTGGGGCTTTGTTTTACAATCATAAAAAAAAATCGACATTTTTCTCAAAAAACACTTTTTCAACCTAGTCGGATATCTTAAGGGATATTGTGCATGATCTTCTAGTTATAGGTACAGCATTCTTTGTAATATTATGATGCGACATGTAGCCTGAAACATTGTTTCGAATTTTCTTCCAATTTTTTCGGGATTTGGAATTACGAGCCAAATTCTGTTGATTTCGTGATTAATGTCATAATCAATGTGACACAATTTCCTCACAACACCATTAGCCAATGCATTCGATACATCAATATTGGTCATCAACACATTACATTTTTCAAATTTACAACAAAAAAAAATTAAAATGGATTTTATTAAGCTGAACATTATTTTCACTACCACCTTTGTAAAGGAAAGCAAATAATAAACATATGTTTTGATTTTACCTTAATATGATAAAAATATTTGTACATTTTTAAGTCTTAAGGAAAAATACAAAATAAATAAAAAAAAAAAAAATAGATAAATAAATTAGTGTTTTCAGTTTTAAAAAAAATGAAGAACAGTTGAAGAAATGTGTTTTTGCTGATTTGATATAACGTCAACTATCTCTCTAAGAAAAAAGAGTTTTTTAGGAAGGGTCATTTCAACCCTCTTTTTATAAGCCCTGAGCAGGTCATAAAATAAAGAATGTGTTCTGTTGGGGGGGATTGTAGAGGTATCCCTTCCAGTGAACATTTTCCCAAGGCAGTATTTTTACCAATAAAATGGACTCTGCCTGCTCTTTAGTAATAATCCGTATAATTTCACAGATTTTCTAAAAATTTTGTTGATGAGAAACAATTTACTATACGAGTAATTGTGTTTTAAGCCAGTATAAATATATAAGTAAATACATAAAAATCTTTCAATACATATGTATAAGAAATGGGAAAAAAACAGTTTTAGTAAAATATTTAATTTTTCATGATAAAAAGAGGGATAAGACTGGAGAGCTGCAAACGTCTCTTAAAGCACTGAGTAAAAAAGCAAACCCGCACAAAATATTTAGCAGCTTGGATTTATGAAGCTTATTGACACGATAATTTAATATTAAAACGAGTAAACAGAAGCAGGGCGTGCACATAATTTTTAATGGGGAAGGAGGAAGAGGAAATTAAGTTTAAAAAAAAAAGAAAAAAAGAAGGGACTGAACGGTAATCTTTATGCTAAATTTTAAAAATCTGTTGCTGTATGAGAAGGGGTGGGGGAAAAATGAACCTTCGCCGTTCCTGTGAACAGATATCCTGTTAGAATCTAAAGGGATTCACACACACACATGATACCAAAAAGAGTGTTGTAGATTGCGATAAAGCCGTGCTTCTCAAACTTTATATATTTACGACCCAATTTTTTCAGTCAGAATTTTCTTATAGTATCAATGTGTTTCATGTAACTTTATTGTAATTTGACGGGTAAAACTACGATACAATACGACTTTAATCATAAACCCCATACTAATTATCAAGATACATATCAAGTTTTATATATAATTTTGTATATGACAAGCACAAGGGGATCACTAGTAATTACGAAATTGGTTTTTAATTGAATATATTGACAAATTAACCATCAAATACTTTGTGCAGTACTGATTCATTTATATTAGTGTGTATTATATCAGTGCGAATGTGTATTTAATTTATTACATAAGAATGTATTTTATTTTGCAATTATTTAAAATTGCAATTTATTGTATTAAATTGCTAATTATTTTAAATATTTCATTTTCGATTTTTCACGATATGATCGCGCCTCCCCCCAGTATAGTTATCGTGTCATTCTAGATGGGTGCACCACAAAGTTTGAGAAACGTTGCGATAAAGATTTTATTTCGAATTTTGAGAACAATTTAATAATTGTATGCATGAAACAAAATATTATTTGGGAAGAAAAGCCAAGTGATTTACATGATAATTTGGCTGACAGCGAAACGAATATTTAATAAAGTAGATATAAAAATGAAAGAGAATAATTGGTTTTTAAATAAACACTAGGTGGTTGTACGCGTTCTCTGAAATTTTAATTTTTCTCCCTCCAATTTTTTGCTCTCTAGGCAGGCGCATAGCGTTCCTAAAAGGAAAAGAAGGCCTGCCTCTGTCCAGAAGTCTCAAATATTTTGCCCTTTCTACATTTTCTGAATCGAAATTGATTTTTTTTAATCTACAACAAATCTATATTTGTATATAATCGTAGCATTCGAATATTATATTATAAACGCAATAACCCGCTATGTACTTTAAAATTTGATACTCTCCAATTGAAATATCTGAATTATTTTGAAATTTCCTAAGGATTGTCTCTTTTCAAGTTTGAATCAACTATTCATCTTTTGGGAAACAAAAAAACCAAAACGTATGGTTGCCAAGTTAATAAGATGACCAGATGGGCGCACAATAATAACGATGCATTAGTATAAAATGTGAGCAGCTTTAGGTTAAATAATTAATAATAATTTTAAGTTAATTAAGATTTGATAGAATAAAGAGAGAAAACATTAATTTTTCTCATATAAAACAAAATATCTTAAATTTATACATAATTAGGGATATTGGCGTAAATGCACCAATTTAATACATCATGCTCTAAAAACTAAAAAGAAGGAAATTCAATAATGACACAAGAATAAAGGAAAGGAAATAGGAAAAAT
Source organism: Trichonephila inaurata madagascariensis (assembly GCA_019973955.1). NCBI lineage: Eukaryota > Metazoa > Arthropoda > Arachnida > Araneae > Nephilidae > Trichonephila > Trichonephila inaurata. The sequence continues at coordinate 65,339 of BMAV01020272.1, forward strand.
AGGGTGTCGGAGCATCTGTTTCCCAAAGGGAAACTTCAACCCCTATCTTTTTGACCTTGTGATTGAGGCAATACTTAGGCTTCGGGGAGAGGAGAAAAAGGAATAAAATCCCTCGGAGAACGACCCTCTCTTTTTGTCACGGGATTTCTTTTTAAGGGTGGACCAATCTTGTCGGAGCAAGAGTCTTCCGAATACAGGTGAAAAAAAAAACGGAATTAGCGTTACATTCCAGAGCTCGAGGTTCATTCAAGTTCACTCTCTAGAAAATCACGCCAATAGAAGTTATCACTTCAAGAACCATAGAAATATTGCCTTACTCTTGTAAGAACAGCGTGATAGTTTCGGTTTCCCTCAATAGATGGCTGCACGAGTCTACCCAACGCATGTCACATGCAGTTAGAACAGTCAAGAATATTAACCCTCTCGTTGCGCATCCTGCGATTTCCACGAGAAAAGTACAAGTAGAAGTAGCACAACACAGTGAGAGGGTTAACACAAGAACGTTCGGGATTACAATTAAACGTAAATGTCCTCTGGTGTCATTTTATACCACGATATAATTTACATAAAATAATTGAAAGCATATTGTTCACTACAATTTAGCTTTAAGACTTTTTCATATTATTTCTTGTAATTATATATGTTATGACATTTTATATAAAAAAAAACTGAAGTTGACATTTTTCCCGACTCTTGTTCGACAACGGTTTTCCCAAGCATTTCGAGTCGCAAATCTTCTAGGTACGTTACTGTTATGCAGTATTCAATCTGGGCTATTCCTGTTGGCATATATATCTGAATTTACTGATATCAATTTATTATTATCAATTACATCTGCCCTTTCATCAGATCTTTCGCAGTCACTTTCACTTACGCGTATTTCTTTAAAACAAATTAGCATATTCATCAAGTCTTAGACATTTTCTACGAGCCATCGTTTCATAGTGTCTACTCTGCACTAAGTTTGAAACCCAAATAAATTTTATTTTTATCAGCAGATAAGCAAATGCTATGCTATGAAACACTTAAACACAACAATTTAAGTATAATTCATTCATTTCCACTGTGAGCCCAATAAGACTGAATTCAAGGTCAAAAAAATGTGCTAAAGGGCTTAGGGAAGTTTATTTACTAATCCTTACTTACAATATAAAATTGAATGTTTGTGTGAATGTTTGGTACTCTTTCACGCAAAAACGAATTTATTTTAATGAAAATTTATAATACACATCAGAATAACAAATATGCTATAATTTATAAAGATATTGTGTGAAGTGACAAAAATATAACGATAATTGTCAAATAAGTAGGAAACAATTCTGCCATCTGCAAAATGTCCGGCAGCAGCATAGATCTTTTATGTGTGAAGCAAAACTTTGCACTTTATTTTGTCTACGCCAGAAACTGTGAAAACTTGGATAGGCGGAGTGTAATGCTGATTACACTTTTAACATAAAATAAACACAACAAAAATTAATATTAACGTATTACACTTCCAAATATAAATTTATACTATTTTAAGCGTTTATTGCACAAAATTTTTAACAATGTGTTACTTCTGCTCAGCAGAGTTTAGCTTAGGAAAGTGTTTTAAAAAATCGACAAACAAGAAAGTCACGGGATTTATATTTTTTAAAAAAAATACTTTTTATCAGACATTAAATCTACAGACTTAAAATTTAACAAATAGGTTTTTTATTTACTTAAATGAAATATGTAAAAAGATTTTTTAATTTGCAATTCACATAAAATTAATTCATTAAAAAGTTCATCCTTCAATCGGTATTGTTTGAATTTTCAATTCACCCGTGCGAAGAACGGGTATAACTGCTAGTAGTGGTACACTTAGTGAACTGTACTTTGCTGAAGACAGCTTTTTATAATGATAAATAGCCTTGGTGTCGAAACGACATCAGCGGACGCGAGTTCTAGATATATTTAGTTGTAAAATTTCTCCTAATTTATGTGATACATTCTCTGTGAATTTAGAACTAGAAAATATTTTCTGTGTTGTCGCCATGGGAAAATGATTAAAACTCACAAATACTTTTAAATTCTTTCTAAAAATGCGGAAGTGAGAACAAAGTAATAAGGTTCCGGTGTCCACACACTGGACCACAACGAATGTTCTCGTGTTTATAAATTAATTATAATTTTAAAATTTGTGTAACAAACATTTAATATATGTAATCCACAAACCTATAAACAATATGTGTGAAACTTAGAACCTTATTTATTAATTTCTTTGTACTATTTCATATTGTTAATACTTCGCCAACGCTAAAGTTTAATTATAATATTAAATGTTACAAAACCGAACATGGTGTAAAAAATGTCGGAAATTCCTCACTTCGCCTCTAAGTACAGACTACTAATGCCTTTATGAAACCTTAAAATAAATTTAGAGAAATGTTGGAAAAGTTCATCGGGGACCCTTTTTGCATTTTCTTAGCACAATATTCATATATTGTCTTCACCAAAAAACAAGTAAACCGATAATTCAGAATACTCTCATCTGGATGAAATTGCATGGTACAAAATTTTATCGGGTTATTATCGAGCTAATTTGCTTATCAATTTTAAAGTCTTCGCACGAATCCGTATCATTCCTGCTCAATTCCGACCTATTCTTTTATGTAAAAGGGATATTATGAACGACGCACAATCAAGAAATTTTAATAAAAAACGAAATTGTGCAGTTACTTGAGGATTCCCATTTGTAACAAAACTCGTTCAACCGTAAATTTAGAGCAGAAAAAGGAGATAATAACATTTGTTGCTCTATGTCCCACAAAACCTGAACAGAACTGAAGAGCAAGAAAACATGCAGAAATCATTTTTGTGTTCTGTAATTCTGTTGCAAATTTGTGCAGAGAAAATCAGCTGACTACACTAATTGAAAAATAATTGATTTATTAACAGACAAGGATGAACATATGAATACACTAAGAAAATTCGAAGTAGATACACAATGAGTTATAACAGATTACATAAATTGGTGCGCATAGCCCTTGTTACAATCAAGTTTTACAGAAATATAGAAAGTACTTTAGATCAGTACTTCTCATATTGTGAAGCGTGCGCCCTTAGGTGGGGTGTATGTAGTCTACTAAAGGGTCACGTAAGTCGAAAACCAAAAATGGTTAAATAAAATTTTTAGTTAATTGAAAGTAAGCAAACAAAATACCTTGACCTAATAAAAAAAGTGTGTGTGTATTTATGTACGCACGTAAGTTATAATTCTTTGGTGTAACAAGATTAAAATCTTCCTAAAAATCTTGAGCATGGCGAGCTGGGCCAAGGACGAAAGGCGTTCACGAGCAGAGTTAAACGATACTAACCTTGAGTCAATCGGACCAGCCAAACCCGAGATAATCACGATTTAAATAAATTTAAACGCCCTGCCCTGGAACAATAGGACCAATAAGATGGGGACTTTCGGCAGATTGTATCTGAAGATGAGGTGAACCAAATGTGACAAATGGGACCTCATACTGAATGTCTCGGTGGGAGTAATCGTTCCTGAAAAAATTAACACATCCGCCCGAAAAGCCCCGAGTCATTGTCATTTTAAAATAATTAAAGCAATTAAATAAAATAGGAGCAGGGCATCCTGCAACTCGAAACTCGGCCTGTTTGTGAGGAAACAAGAGGAAACCATTCGATCCGGTCCGGATTCTCTAGTTGCAAATGGGGCGGTTCTATCTCGGGAAAGGAAAACGAAACCAACTCCTCCGGGTGAGAATAATTGTGACGTAAATGGTCACGTACACCCCATTGATACACATTGTAGTAGGTGATCCCAAAGTTTCTTCCTTCTATCTCTGTAATATCGTGACGTCATCAAAAGATCGAACTGCCATAGGAATAACAGGGGGATTCTAATTTAAGTGATAATGGGGGGGGCGCCCCACAGATCCACTATCTACACACAAATTATAAAAGATGAAAGAGCTCAACGAGGAAAACCTATGGTCCGAGTTTAATTAATGGAAGCTCAAAAATTCTCGGTGCTATGCGGGATTTAAAAAAATTTAAAACTTCAAATAAAATTTTAAAATGTTAAATTTGGTTAAAGAAATAGGACTATGTGTGTGTTCCCGAAAAAATATATCTAGGATGCTCATAGGGAGAACAATCGAATCCAGCCGGTGCGGTCTCGACCAAGGTAGCATAGGAATCAAGTTATTAATGGGGAAGCCCTGTAGGAGGGAGGAGGAGGCCAATTCCACTTAAATCTCGCGGTAATACGAAAATATGGCGGATTTCCAAAAATTAAGTCCCAAGCTCAAGTCCTTAAGGGGGGGAGTAAAATTTTTTCCAGTCCTATAGGGATAACATGGGAGCATGATGTTCTAGTGTGTGATTAAGCCCTCCCCATACCTACACAATGGGAATTATGTAAATGACTGAATGGGGGGGGGTCTCGACGAGTGGAATAGTTGGTTAAAATCTCAAGCCCAAAACTCGAACAAGGGCTTAGATTTATTATGAATTTAAACAAATTTAAAAAGTTTAAAACCATTAAAAACTATGGAAGAAATAGCCCTTTGGGCATGAAATTATAATAACTGCAAGAGCAGATAGAGAGGGATCGAATGAGCCAGGTCTGAATGAACTGTCAGGCTCGGATGCCGAGATGTTGGTCAAAAAGCTAAAGATGCGGGGATGCACCGGTGAGGGGATGCGTCCTAACAGATGTCACTTATAACAATAGTTATTACGATCCCCAAATATCGTCCCTTAGCACAAAAGTGGAATGAAGATATCCGAAGACGTTGAAAATGACCAAATTCGTTCAAATCATTTTTGTTCTATATTGTATTGAATAGAGCTTTCTTTTGGCTTAAGAAACGTACTTTGATTTATTTCTACGTTACATAGAGGCCATGCTGCAATCAATTTTATTAAGTTAGAAAATCTGGAAGTGTGTCTTTGATCTACCAGAAGTGGGCGAATCTGATTACTCAAAATATCACAAATGTATTTCTAGAACTATATTTTGAACTTCTATTTCAACTTCTATTTTTGAACCTGATATTTATGTTATTGTCTAGAGAATGTACTAAAGTATTTCTTATTGTATGAATATTTTTTTGAGTTAGAGCTTGTTACTTGAATAATGGTTTCAAGAAGAATGTGATTTTTCTTATATTGTTTACACAAATCAGTTCTAAAATTTTCAATTTTTAATGAAACATTAAAATTTTAGTATATTCGTTAAATGCATCTAGATTGTTATTGTTTTGGTAATGCTTTTACTTATCTAAGTTTATTACTTTTATCTCTAATGGCTTTGAAGTTTTACCAAAATATTGCCTAATTTCCCCAAAAATCAGTTTTAAATTTTAGCAACATTTAAATATTGTTGGTTCAATATTAGTATTAATTGGTATTGAATCTTAAAAAATGCCTTTATAATGTTTAAATGTTATTTTGTCAAAAATAATTCCGAAAGTGTTCGGATACCTTGGTATTGTCGCAAACTGATACGATCTGAGAGGCCGAATGGTTAGAAAACTGCTCTATCATGCATACGGCTCGGGTTTGAGCCTCCCAAATGTTTGTTAACTTTAATTATGACTTTCGTTATTTATTATGGACATTTGCAAATTATGTAAATTAAATTTTTGTTATCTTCGCCTCGTGGTCATTCTAGAACTCTCCACCAGGAGTTGATATAAAAGTACTGCAGCTGGATAAGTCTTTAGTTGTGATGATGCCCGTGAAAGATGCTACGAAAAAACCTATTGGGTAACCTCGCCTTGTTCCTTTCTACGTGAAAATATTAGACAATAGTGTGCGTCACATCCGCGAAGGTGTGCACGCACATCGTAAAGATTTACCCTCATCATTTTTTCAAAACGCGCAATAAGAAGTATAACTTCAAAAATAAAAGACATTTACACTGATATAAAACACGTATAAATATATCAATACTGCAGAGAATATATTTTATTATTCATTTAACAATACTAAGTTAAGAGCAAAATTATTAGTTACCAGTGACCAAATGGGATTGTCATATATAAAATTATATACACAAATAATAACACTTTTCTTAATAATTTGTACGTTTTATAATTTCCCGTTAACTGCTGACTAAAAGTTAAGTGATTCTCTCCCCAGTGTCTTCGTTTTCCAAACAGGCTAGCGTATGTTATATATTGGGGAGGGGGAGAAAGGAACAAGCGAATCTCCTTTGAGCGTTGAAACTCCTTCTCAAATACTGTCAATTTCTTTTTATTGCATTCTGAAGTCTTCTGAATGATATTATGGATAACAGTGCACGAAAAAGATCGTACTTAGGAAAGACATGAGTCTGGGGCAATTAACGCTTTGTTTGAGTAAGACATTTATACACTCTGGTAGCTCTTCAGAGGTTAAACTCGTATTGTAACTTTAGCGCAAAAGTACAGTACTATTGGATTCAATACATTGAAATTGAATGAAAGGCGAGAGCTGGATAAAAAATACTTGAGTATTGGGTCGAAGGTATTGATGAAAAGCACTGCTTTAGATAATTTCTATTGGCGGAAACTCAAGAAAATTTCCTTTATCAAAGTTAACTTATACGACTAAGCTCTCTCTATCTCTGTGCCGATGTCTTTAAATAGCTTTATGGAAATTTACCTAAATGTTGACACGAAAGAATTCTCAAGTATTTAGTGACATATTTTTTGCCAAATGCGTCACCAATCTGGTAAACCTGGTCGCAGCTATAATTATTCTCTGGTGTCCAAAATTATGGCTAGGGGGACACAAAATTCGATCTTTGTGTGTATTACACTGAAGTACCTCTGAATAAGGGATAGCAAGAGCTATGCATATTGTTTATTCTGAGTATCATTTATACACAAGTGAGGGCACTGAATATATGCCTATATCGCGCGCGCGCATTGTGATTGTTTTAAAGTAGTTCTTGGAAGTGCCAGTATGGGTAAATTACCTGATTTATAGACGCCTTCGATATTAGACAAACCGTAGGTGTGCGATAAATGAACAATTCAATTTTCGAAATCGTCAGAAAGCTAGGATTTTCAGTGTCGACATTGTAAAGAGTATGCCCATAATCTATGGATGGTGGGAAAAACTGCAAAGGACAATTAGCCTTGACATTGTGTGGTGAGAGAAAGCTCAGGCATATTGCATGTAGCCAGCGAAGCCAATCATTAGCTCCAATTACCACCCAGTTGAATGCCGATGCCAGTAGTACATTCGGTAAAAGGACTGTGCAATATTTGCTTCATTGTAGGGGTTTCGGGAGCTCTCAACCTAAGAGAGTACCTCTGCTCAGTGTTCGTCATCGGGCTGCACGTCCTGCCTGGGTAAGAGAGCACAAAGACTGGAGTGTAGAGGACTGGAAACGAGTAGCATGGAGTGATGAATCTCCAAAACGACTTCTTAACACCGACGGGATTCCAAGGATATGGCGTTCGGCTCATGAAGCCATGGATTCTGCATGCCAGGTCAGAACTTTACAGGTGCTCAAGCATTTTCTATGGTGTTTTGTCGTCGCACTGTTTGAGATCTTTTTTATAAATACCAAACTCCCTCAATGCAGTTTGGCACGTAGTTGCTAGGTGATCACCCCTATCCTGTTAAGCTTTTCTGTTATACACGCAATAATAGTTTTCCTGCAAGACAACTCTACCTTTCGCTAGTCCCGATCTGCTACAGGCTGCTTTAAAAAGCATTCCTGTCATTTCTGCCATGCCCTCTAGAAGTCTAGAATTAAATCATTAAGCAGCTTTAGGGTGTTTTGGAGTTTGAGTGAGTGAATATTAACGTCGCACTGTTCAGCTACACGAGGGCTTTTGGCGACGGACCACGTAATTTTGAACCATGGTCAAGTGACGTGGACGACACCTGAGCTGGCACCCCCTCTCCTAACTACCACACCACACCAACGGGAGGACGTTTCAGCTCTCGACAGATTTAACGTGCATCGCTGCCCTACACGGCGGGTCTTCAGTGGTATTGGGCTCGAACTCATGACATGCCTGCCATGGTCCGATACCTTAACCACTGGGCTACCGCAGCCCACTAGGGTGTTTTGGAAGAAAGCTTGATCGTTAATCACAGCACCAACGAACTTTATTAAATTATAAACAATTGTAGTCAATATTTGGCTAGTCATTGCTTTGGAACGTTTCCAGAATCTTGTTGGATCTATACCTCGTTGTGCGGCAGCCTTTATCAAGGCTAGAGAAACCCCAAACTCGTTACTAGGTTGTTATCCCCAATACAGTAGCACTTCAGTGCATTTTATTTGTTACAAAGTTTTGCACATACGTACCTCATACTCTAAGAAATTTATTTCTGCTAAAAACCCCTTAATGAAGGTACTCTATTTTGTAATATATACAAATTAAATTAAATTATTTCCAAAACACGCAGTGTAATAACTTAAATTCTCAATCTCTAATAAGGAATGTGGACGATTGTTACCGTACAGGCTTCACAACGTGCTCTTCTAATTCAAATTAGGTTGTTAATTCCATGTTGTGGTAACAATCCCTCCTATTCTTTAAGCAAATAGTTTTACGTCTAGTGCGTGCTTGGATGACATTGGACGCCATGCAATAGCTCTTCCTAAACCAACCTAAAATGCTCAATGCAATTTAAGTCAGGAATTTTTGTTAGCTATTCCATTCACTCCAAATACTCTGATGCTGAAGAGTGTCTTCGAAAAGATTAGCTATGCGCGGCTTCGTAATATCGTACATAAAAATAGTCTTCACCAATTGTTCTTCGGAACAGTCCCGCATGAAGTTCATCTTTATATCGCTATGCAGTTCCAAAACCCACTTGTAAAATGTTTAGCGATGTACGACGATCCAACATAAACTCTTCACAAACAAGAATTCCAAACCCACCAAATTGATCAGATTACTTTTATGTTAGAGACTGAGAGTTCCAGTCGCAAGGAGCCTGTGGTCTTATGAAAAATACATTGCACCACAATTGATTGGTTAAACACACATGTTCTTGGCTCACTAAGGGACGAATTTTTTTTTTCTGTAAAGAGTTAAGAGGGACATATACTACTGGTCATCGGGCATAAAGATCTTTCCCAGGTTCGAATCTGAATGGTTTCTCTAGAAGTTAGCAGCAAAGTTCTGAAAAGTCCTATTATTTGTCATGAATCAGTGACGACGTTCATTTATTTAAAATATCAATCTTTAATAAGTGTTGTAGCTTTGGGTCGACTTTTTACCCAAGTCTTCTAATAAAGGAACCGGTAGTTTGATTTTGCTTTCCATGTATGGATTTCACTATTCGATTAATATTTAATTTTCAAACTACTTCTGCTTGAGACATCCCACATCCAAACTATCCAATAGCTCTGCATCTCAATATCATCTAAACGATTATGAGACATCATTTTAACAAAGTTAACGCACATTTGCGCTTGTAACAGTTTTATACGCAAATGTATGCACAAAATTCAAAGCTTTGTCAAAACTGTTTTAACGTTTTCACTGAAAATGGACAGAATCCATTTTTATCACTAAAAACTCACAAACTCTGAATATATATATATATATATATATATATATATATAACTTTGTTTACTTTATATATAACATAAGTTTCGAAAAATAATGGTAGATATATTTAATTGGCAAGAAATTTATGTTCATAACATTACTTTCGGACAGCAGTTTATGCTGGGATGTGGATTTATCCTGTAAAACTCGATTTTCTCACGAGAATAGTGTTTTCGCAGAAAAAATCTACATAAACATTTCAGTACTTTCTTGTTATTAAAACACGTTAACAGAGGAAAATATGGAATAACATACTTTTTCAGTTACGAGTGTGCATTATTAATTTGATACATCGACAAGTATTTCCAATTACATTTCCACCATGAACTAGATATCGTCGAGGTATACCGCTTCGAAGGTGCGTGCGGAAACCTCTACCTTCCAGTATCACTGTCAGTATTTCGAAAATAGCATCGCCTCTTACGTAATCCTTGCAACGTATTGGGCTATCCCGCCAGAATGTTCTCAGTAAATCCACGTAATTAAATTCTCTAAAACCAGGTAAAATTTTCTGACATATTATGATATGAATGAGTTGTAGGAAACTGCGGTTTGGAAGAGTCTCCCTGACAACGGCTGCATAGTCTTTGAAAAAAGATTGCAATGGCCAGTGTAATAAAATTCTCAACACTTGGTAAGGATACTGCTGCAACATTTGTAATCGTCTTTGCACATTCATCCTCATTAAACAATAACGACCCAGAGAAATGTGCGAAGATCGCACTGAGCTGGTTTCCAATGCTAGTCTTTTCTCGATTGGTAAGTGATTGAAAACATGGTTGAACATAGTTACAGAAGTCCATTTAAATTCAAGAGACCAAAGCTGGCAAGAGTGGCTCACGTTCCTTTTCATGATAAAGTTGAACCATCTAGAAACCATCTGTACATCCGTTGCTGTAGAAAATGTGTGATATTTCAATACAAGTACTTGGTATTCATCGTCAGGTATTGTTTTTGAAAATTCCAAAATTTTATGCCAGCTCCAGTAATTACAGGCCAGGGTGAAACGCGTCTCTAAATCTATAAATTGTGATTGGATTAGAATACCTGCAGTTCTGATTCGGTCAATTGTACCATCCGATTTCCATGAAAGTGGCAGGTTGAATAAACGCCTTCTCTCTTCTCTTTTTTTGAAAATCTGAAAATGATCCACTCTCCAATGCCAAACTTCGAAACTCAAGGCTCGAACAGCTGCAGTAATTTCATTTAGTAATGCTGTCGAACAGCAGGGAGGGGGCAGTTTCTGCTTTATCACGTGCTCCCACTTCTTATCTGGTAAGACATACAGATGGGTTTGGTATTTTTCTTCTATATCCGAGATTTCGTGAGCTCTGAAGAAATAAGTTGCAATTTTAACTGTAGCCATTTGTTGAAGAGTTAGTACATTCATAATTTTTGCTGTGGTGGTAAAACAACTATACTTCACTTAATTTTAAAATAAGACCATTCAGTTTGGAGCACGTCGATATAAAATGCAGTCTTTCAAAAGAACACAAGTCTTCTGTTACTGTGCAACGAATTTAAATTTGGAATATTTTTTCTTTCTTGGTTTCAGATGTATAATATCCTGAAAGAGGAACATTTTTTTAGTACCTCGTTAAATGTGGAAAGTGGGGTTTTAAAATTTATAGATGGATAAATTTACTAATGATAATTTGGTTGGATCCTATCAACAACCTTTGATTTGACGACAAAATGTTTTGCCAAATCGTCAATACTGCCAACTGATAGGAAATAGCAACTCTACACGGTGAGCGAGTGAGATAATAAAAACGTCACCCTATTCACATAAACCAGGGTTTTTTGTGACAAACCTCGAATTTTTATACGAGTGAAATAATTGCCCAGACATTCACTTCTCCTAACTTCAACACCAAGTGAAGGACGTTCGATCTCCCGACCAATATCGCCTAAACGATTGGTCTTCAGCAGGACTAGTCTGGAACTCATGATATGCTGGCCGCGAGTCCAATAACTTAACCACTAGGCTACCTCGGCCGCTATTCTACACGGACGAGCATTTATGGAATGCCTGAAAAGTAACCATGGAACGAATTTTTTTTCTGCTTTGATATGGAAAAATGTATAAAGAATTGTTTAAGAGAAAGATACCTTAAATAAGTTAACCTAAATATTATGCCTTTTAAATTAATTCCCCGTTTCTGCTATTTTAGAAAACCCGTTATTTGATTCTTGATGCCAGTTTGAAACCACCTTTTTCCCCCATAAGTTTTGGTTTCGAAAGTCATTAAATAAAAATAGGATTCTCTTGTCATCGAACGAAAAAAAAATGCGTTACTCTATGGTTTTATCGATATTTTTACTTAGTAAAAATAACATTAAAAATTAACCTTTTGATGTTATTTTTCGTTTGGGCCGTTAGGAAAATAATATGAGAGTAAATTTTTACGATGCGTGAGCACACCGTCTCGGATGTGACGCAAATTCGTCACGGATGCAAAAACGTTTGTCTATAAATATATAGAACGGAACAGAGCAATCTCACCTTCGAAATTTTTAGAAGAATATTTCTTTTCACTTCCCTGAAGAAGGGGATACCCGGGATTGAACCAAGGACTTCTCAATCTGCAGTCGAATGCTCTACCATTGAGCTATACCCCCGCGTCAGTCAACCTTTGCTTTCCGTAGGAACGGGTACGAAAATGCTTTGTCTAGAAATATACAGAACAGGGCAGATCATTTCCGCCTTCACAAAATTCAGAAAACGATATTTCTCTTCACTTGCCTGAAGAAGGGGACACCTTCGTATGAACCGGGAACCTCTCGATCGGCAGTCGAATGCTTTACTACTGCGAACCTTTGCTTTGCGCTGATTTGTGACGTCACTACTAGGGAAAGATCGTCTTTCACCTACGGAGCTTTTCTGATGCATTTGTTTAAACACTTTGTTATTAAACAAAACATACAGGAAATTAAAAAAAAATAATAAATCCATCTTTAAATTGTGTTTCATGTACACAAAACATAAGCCAATTTAAATAACAATCGCAAGTATATGATTATAGATTCATTTACTACGAACGCATTGCGATGAACATAAAAACATTTATTACATTGTAGCAACTTATAAGAGCATTTTGTATACGTATATTTATTTTTGAAGTTATACTTCTTTTTGGGCGTTACAGAAAATGGATGAGGGTAAACCTTTACGATCTGCGCACACACCGTCACGGATACGTGCACATACCATCACGACACCGATGCGCGCGCACCATTTGTCTAATACTTTAACATGCCCTTTTTCGTGCTATGGGAATGATATTTGGGGTAACAGTAGTTATTGTTGTAAACCAGATCTTTTGGTACACATTCCCTCCTCTTTACAGGTTTTCGGCCAATATCTCAGTACTCGAGCCTCACAGTCCATTCGGACCTGGCCCATTAGATCTCTCTATTTTCTCTTCCAGTTATTATAATTTCACGCTCATAGGGCTATATATTCTATAGTTTTCAATTGTCTTAATCTTTGTAAATTTGTTTAAGTTTACAATAACTTGGCTCTTGTTCGAGTCTTGGATTTATTTTTAAACCAAGTGTTATACTCGTCGAGACTTTTCCAGTCATCTGCTTCATTCCCATTGTGTAGACACAAGGGTGGTTTAAGCAGTATATCATGCTCCCATGTTAATACTATGGAAACTGGAAAAATTTCACCCCGCCCCCCCTATGGAAAATTGAGGTTGGAAATTAATTTTTGGAGGTTCCCATCATTATTTAGTATTAGCGCGAGCTTGATGTGGAATTGGCTCCATCCCCCTACAAGGCTTCCCCAGAAATAACTAATCCTTTGCCACCTTGGTCGACTGAACCGGCTGGATTTGATTCTTCCTATGAGCATCATTTTTTTTTTTCGATACCATAGCCGAATTTCTTTACCCATATTTAAATCTTAAAAATTTTCTTAGCTATAATTCTCTTAAATCCCCGTAGCTCCGAGGATTTGAGATTCGTTAGTTAAATTCGGACTATAGGTTCTCATTGAGCTCTTTCATCTTTTATAATTCGTGTGTAGATAGTGGGCTTTGGGGGAGGCGTTATCAATAAAATTAGAATCCCCATGTTTTCCTCTGGGGTTCGATCTTTTGATGACGTAACGATATTACATAGACAGAAGGATGATACTTTGGGATCACCTACTACTCTGTATCGTTGGGATGTACGTGGCCATTTACGTCACAGTTATTCCCACCCCCGGGGGGAGTTAGTTTCGTTCTCCTTTCCCGAGCTAGCGCCATCCCATTTGCAACTACAGTCTCCGGACCGATTCTAATGGATTACTCTTGTGTTTGCTCACAACCAGTCCCAGATTTGAGTTGCCGAGTACCCTGCTTCTATTTTATTTAATATTTTTAATACTATACTGTATCCTTTTTTAAAAAAAATGGAGACAGTTACAGTAAAAAAGTTGATGTTTTATATTTAGATTAAATTATTAAGTTGATTCTGTAAGTAAAAAGTCAGTTTGATCAGCCATTATATTACAATTTATTAAAATTAGGAATTTTTGAATTTTTATCAGACTTATAAAATACTCAATTTTTAAATGTTTCTAGTCATTTTAAGTTATTTATGTTTCTTAGGTTATTGAAAACAAAAGTTAGTATGGATTTGAAAATATATATTCCCTTGTAGATTTTTAATAATTATTTTTCTAGAAAAACCTGGAAGAAACACGATTTTCTAGTTATTTTTCTAAAAAATGCTAGAGATTTCAGCCCTACATCCATACTAACGTTTATAGAACATACGTTTGATACCATATACAAAAAAATTGAAGACTATCTTAAACATCGAAAAAGGCTTAGGGATTAGAAAACACTTATACCCTCAAAATTGATAGTCTGAGAAAAACGCATTTAAAGTGTGTAAAGTCATAAAACAAAAACTTATATTGCCCGTTAGGCTCTAATTTTTAATATGTTATTTTCCAATGTTGTTCTGCATTAAAACACTATTTTAATTAAATATGACTTAAAATAATATTTAATTCAAAAAAATATATTTTTACATAATATTGATTATATTTGTTAAGACGTCAGTTTATTTAGCTATATCTTAACTTAATATTTTCACAAAAGTTTTGAAACAGAAAGCATTTATGTACAAAATAATAAGGAACTAACTTAAGCTAAAATAGTCAGGTTTGCTCATAAAATTTAATTTTTTTAAGCTTTAAATTGGGGCAGTTTAGGAAGTTTTAGCTCTTGTCGCGTACGACTTTAAAATATTAAAATGTATCACTACAATATGTTTAGTATAATGTAGTTTGGTACATCAAGGAAATATTCAATTATATCTGCAATATTTGAATTCAGAATACTTGTATTCGGAAGTCTAATTGCAGAATCATCAGAGGGCTGATTTTTAGATACAGCCTTTTAAGTAGTATTCCATCTCTTCGAAATATTGTTTCTCACAGCAATCTGAGAATGCATTTACCATGGCATTTAAGTTACATAAAGCATTGTTAAAGCAAAAATTGGCCATAAAAATCTTTATTATGATAACCGAGAAAACTCAAAACATAATTTAGTAATGAAAATTGGAATTAATAACCATTTCAAACTGAAAACACAAAAATATTTTCAATTAATTCAATTTAAAAGTGGAAAAATGCTTTAAAAGAAATCCGAAACCAAAATCATAGCTGATAAAACTTCAATTATCTTAAGAACTAATTTGCTAACAGGTTTGAAATTTCGTGGCAAGCCTTTCGATGATATGTGCCACTAGAAAATGAAAAAAAATTCCGTAAAAATGAAGTTTTTAGGGTAATGTGTAGTCTTGGTTATTTTAAAATGGCCATAAATCAGGGGCTCCTCAGGCGGATGTCTTAATTTTCTCAGGAAAGATTCCTCCCGCCTAGACATTCAAAATGAGGTCTAAGGTGTCACATTTTGTTCACTTTATCTTGAGATACATTCTGAAACACCCATGTTATTGGTCCTATTTTCCCTGTGTGCAGGGGTGTTTAAATTTTTTTAAATCGTGATTATCTCGGGTTTGGATGATCCGATTGACTGAAGATTAGTATCGTTCAACTCTGCTCGTGACTACCTTTAGTTCTTGGCCCAGCTTGCCCTGCTAAAGATTTTTAGAAATATTTTAATCTTGTTACGCCAAAAAAGTATAACATCTTCCGTGCGTATATAAGTACACACACACGCACTTTTTTTAAAGATTAAAGTTTTATTTTCGTGAGTGTGTGTATGTGAAAAGGCGATTTGGGAAGAAACAGGATTGTTGAAGCAGGTGTAATTTCAAATATACCATTTAAATATAAAGACACAATCCAAGATGGAAAAAATGCAAGAAAAAGATCCACATTTTGTGCAGTTATTTACTTTAAATTATCAAAGGTTTTATTAATGTTTTTAGATGTAAAACACCTATTTCATGACTAAGGAAACCTCGGCTATGAGTTAACGATCACTAGGCTATCGCGGCCACAGATATTTTAATGTAGGAGTAGAATTGTTCTTCGCATTTGGCGAATTCTACAGCATCCATTTTAGAAAATTTAGATTAAGACGAAAAAAGGGAAGAATGCGAAAAGAGAAAAGAAATCACGCATCTGTGAAAGTGAAATTTCAATGCCATTTGCCAAAAAAGAAATATGACAATCAGGTGAGTAGACACCGACGCAGATACTTTCACAATTTGTCACAAATTTACCTTTAGGCATTACAAATGGAGGGTTTCTAATTTTTATTTACGAAGACATTCCATAGTTTGCCAACATGTTACAGGCCACCCCTTGGCTAACAATGACAATGTCGAGACCAGGGAAGCTGTTAGACATGCTTTGTCAGAAGGAATAAAAATTGAACATTTTTAATTGAACAAATTTCTGTAAAATTTAGCTTCTAAAAATAGAAAGTAAAGGACATTCTAAGCAGTACAAATTGATATACTGTAAAATCCGGCGTATAACGCGCACCTTTAACAAAAAATGGGATTGAAATTTATGGGTGCGTGTTATATGCTGGGTATACAAAGAGGATAGCTTTCAAAATAGTAAAAAGAATAAGTGTAAGAAAAATTAAGCTTCAACATAGATTGGAATGCTATATATTTGAAAAAAATGACATGCCTAATGCAGCTAAAGAAGGGGGGTCCAACTCTATAGTATATTATTTTTTTAAAAATTCTGGGTTATTAACCGAAATAAATGACTTAAAAACATGTGTGCATCGTACACGCACATTTATGTTTCCTTTGTAAAAAAAGAGTCTGCGTTACACGGCGCAAATATACCTAAAACTAAAAAAATACAGCTTCGAAGTATGCATGCAAGTTATACGCCGGATTTTACGGTACGTAGAACAAAAAGGAAAATTAGGACCATTCTAAAAAGCAATCTATGTTTTAAGAAGTAATATATAAATTTTTCATTAGCTTAAGATCAAAATCTTATAAAATTAAAGCTTAAAACTTAACCTTAAGAATTAACTCAAATATCTTGTGTGAACCACACACACATAACTTTCCTTTTGCCGAACCTCAT
The DNA here is from genome assembly GCA_019973955.1 of Trichonephila inaurata madagascariensis. Classification (NCBI taxonomy): domain Eukaryota; kingdom Metazoa; phylum Arthropoda; class Arachnida; order Araneae; family Nephilidae; genus Trichonephila; species Trichonephila inaurata. Next base: position 82,424 of record BMAV01020272.1, read on the forward strand.
CTCATGTGAATTCCCTTCTACTTTCGAATGGCATTTCCATTCATTATTCTTTTTTTTTTAGCGCAGATGCATACTATTCCCACATTTCGGATACATTCATACTTTGCAATCAATATATCCTTGTGTCTAAAGAACAAAAAAACTATTAAACATTGCAATCAACTAATTTTGAACAGCAACCGTTACTCGCCTGCAGCTATTAATTAACAAGCACTGATGAAATTAATAGGGGCCCAATTACGTTTCATATTGGGTGGTCCTGAATTCGTGGTACACATTTTAAGGGTACATACATGGTATTCTAACGTTTATATTGTATAGGAATGTATAAGCGCAAGTGAGGCGGTGAGACGCAAACAGGGGAAATAAAAGAAATGGAGTTATCGGTGGGTTGCGTTACCGGTAGGGGGCAGTAAATGTCTAGACGCCTTTTAACAGGATGGATCTCAGTAGGGGTAAGCACCTTCACAATTCTGCCGACGTTTACTATGGGAGAGTTTACGCATACCAGGAATGTAGGCATGCCTTACAGGTACGGTTGTACAAATGGTAACGACAGAGCGCCACTATGAATATGTAGCACGTAGTTTTCTGATCGACGAGAGCCGGATCATAGAAATTTTCATCTGTTAAATCGTCAACTCAGTGAAACACGTTCGTGCTACGTCACCAGACATGTACCAAGCCTGGAAGAAAGTAGCTTGAACATTGTGGCTGTTAGACCCTAGTCAAGAACAAGAGCTGTTGCTCATCCCGTAAGTGTGAGTCATCAGACCGTTTGTAGAGGGTTAAAAGAAAGTCACTTGCACCCCTTCCATTTTTCGCAAAAATAAGCTTTGAATCCGGTAGACTAACTCCTCCGACTGTGAGTGGCTGGTTCAGCAATGTGCGTTGCAGCTGGTTTCCGTAGCTCATGGGCTGAACAGTTTTTGTAAACATTACGCTTGTCAACGACGCCTTTAATAAACACTTTTTATTTCTTTTCGTTACTTTTTCTGTTTATGCCTTGCCACGTCACTTGCACTCATGCATTCCTATACAATAATTGACTGTTACAATGTCCTGTACCAACCCTTAATACTTGTACCATGAATTCGGTACCTCCCTGTATAAATGGTAGGTTTTCCCAAAGCTTATGCAAGGAACATTAACTACCAATCACAGCTGACGGTCACTTATAATGATACATTTTTCAACACTAGAATGTCCATTGGATTCAATTGGACAACGGAGCTTTTTTACTTTGTTCTCCTTTCAGCATTCTTAAATGGAATTAAAAAAATTTTTTTGTTACTTTATTCTTTTTTCTGGTGATTACCAGGAAACTGTTGTGTGGTTTAAGGTTAATTAGGAGTGATTTTCAAGTAAATATACCCGCAAAGACCTCTGGTGTCATTACGAAACCAAGGCAATTTATTATAAAAAGCTGTCGTTCAAAATGTAGTTCACTAAAATGATACAGTTAGTAAAACAAACTTCCCAAAGCCCTACTGCACATTTATTTGACCTTGAATGCAATGTTATTGAGTTCACAGTGAAAAGAAATAAATTATAGGACTTAATGGGTGCCTGCTCAGGTGTCGTCCTCATCTCTTAACGATGGTTCAAAATGACATAGTTCGTCGTTAAAAGCCCTCGAGTACCTGAATAGTGCGACGTTAACATTCACTCAATTACTCACTATGTATATTTATATGCGATTTATAAAATGAGTGTTATTTTACTGTGTTATTAACTCTAAGCTCACTATCTACACACGAATTATTACAGAGGAAACAGCTCAACGAGGAAAACTTATGGTTCGAGTTTCTTTAACGAATCTCAATAATCCTCGGAGCTACGAGGATTAAAAAAAATATATAGCTAAAATAAAATACAAATGTTAAGCATGGGTAAAGAAATGCGGCTATGGTCCTGAAAAAAAAATACCAGGCTCATAAGAACAATCGAATCCAGCCGGTGCGATCGACCATGGTGGCATAGGATTCAAGTTATTTCTGGGGATGCCCTGTAGAGGAAAGGGGTCAATTCCACGTCAAGTTCGCGCTAATACGAAAATATGGTGGGAACCTCCAAAAATCAAGTTCCAACCTCAATTCCTTAGGCAGGGGGGTGAAATTTTTCCAGTTCCCATAGTATTAACATGGGAGCATGATATACTGCGTAAACCCTCCTCATGTCTACACAATGTGAATGAAGTAGTTGACTGAGTGGGTCTCGACGAGTGGAACACTTGGTTCAAATCTCAAGTCCGAGACTCGTACAGGAGCCAAGATATTGTGAATTTAAACAAATTTAAAAAGTTTTAAACAATTAAAAACTATAGAAGTATTCCTATGAACCTGAAATTATAATAAGTGGAAGAGCAGATGAAGATGTATCGAATGTGCCAGGTCCTATGGGATTGTGAGGCTCGAGTGCCTAGATATTGGCCAAAAAGCTGTAGATGGGGGATGCATCCCAACTAATATGGTTTATAACAATAGTTATGATCTCCAAAACATCAGTCCCATAGCACCAAAAAAGTGGCTTGTTAAAATATTAGACAACGGTGTACGCGCGCTTATCGGTGTCGTGATGGTATGCGCGCGCATCGTAAAAATTTATCCTCATCCTTTTTCCCCCTAATGTCCAAAAGGGAGAATAACTTTAAAAATAAATATACGAATACAAAAGGCTCTTATAATTTGCTACAATGTAATAAATGTGTTTATGATCATCGCAGTGCGTTCGTAGTAAATACATCCATAATCATATATTCGCAATTGTTATTTAAATAGGTAAACTAATATTTACTCTTATGTTTTATGTATATAAAACAGAATTTAAGGATTAATTTACTGATATTTTTTTAATTTCCCGTAAGTATGTTTGGTTTAATAACAAAAAAGTGTTCAAACAATTGCTTCAGAAAAGCTCCGTAGGCGAAGGATAATCTCTCCCTGATAGTAGTGACGTCAGAAATCAGCGCAAATCAAAGGTTCGCGTAAACGGGGGGGGGGGGCGGGTAGCTCAGTGTTACAGCATTCGAGAGATCCCCAGTTCAAACCAATGTACCCCTTCTTCAGGGAAGTGAGGAAAAATATTTTTTTTGAGAATTTTGTAATCGGAATGATTTGTCCCGTTTTGTATATTTCTAGACAAAGCATTTTCGTATCCCTTCCTACGGAAAGCAAAGGTTCGCTGACGCGTGGGTATAGCATTCGAATGCAGATCGAGACGTCCTCGGTTCAAACCCGGGTGTTCTCTTTCTTTAGGTAAGGGAAGGGAGACATTTTTTCGAGAATTTCGAAGGCGGCAATGATCTGTCCCGTTCTGCATATTTCTAGACAGAGCATTTTCGTATCCTTTCCTGCGGAACGCAAAGCAAATGTTGGTGAACAGAAACGTATTGACTAGTACACGTATATAAAATTAGCACCGAAGATATTACTTAAAATGACTCATTATTTTAAATTCAAATTACAATGGCTCGGGACAGGTATTAAGAAAAATAATCAATGTGCACATCATTACCGTAACGGAATTCTTTCATAAGTAATAAAATCATAAAAAAATGAGGTAAATATGTTACGTCTAAAAGCGAATATGGGAAAATATTCACTCTTCAAAAATAGACATATTTACTCATGCGCATTGTTATAGCTTAGATTCATATTCAGGAAGTATTTAAAGAAACGTGTGTATGTCGCAGTGAAATGGCAAAATCAGGAATGTTCTCAAATTACCAAAGGAGATGATCAATTGACGGTAGATGTTAAAATAACGTTTCTTTGAGGTCATTTCCCTGATGAAAGTGAGGGAATTCAGCAAATACCTGAAATGTTTCAGTGAAATGATGAAATGAACTAGTCAGGATTTGCATGGGCAAAATATTATACGGAGGGGGAGGTAACGGGTGGGGGGTCGAGTCCTTGTACTTTCTAACCATACAGGTAGTACTATTCATCCTTTAAAATTCTATCTTTATAGATCTATATATTTATATATTTCCATTTATTTTTTCTATATTCCCCATATCTAAAAAAATCGCACCACAGGATTAACAAAGGGATTTATTACCAGTCTATTTTCTAATTATATGTTAATTAGTTTCGAATAAATAATTTGTATTTCATTGACTATTGTTTTACTTCTGTGATTAATAATGCACCATATCTGTTAAAAAACACTTTTAAACTCTTGACAATATTATTTCATCTTTTCACTGAAACATTTCAGGGATTTGCTAAATTCACTTACTTTCATCAGGAAAATGACCGTCCAGATACGTTATTTTAACATCTACCGCGTCAATTGATCTCCCTTGGGAATTTGATAAGATTCCTAATTTCATCACTTTCCTACGACATATAACACTACGCGATCGTCATATAGATAATAATACAGTAATACCTAGACTTAAGCTACCCCGACTTAACGTATTCAGAGTTGACGAGATTTGAAAATCGCGTCAATTCGTTTTTAAGTCAGCACTATTCGTCTTAAATCTCAGACTCCAATGAAGAACGCATTTCTTAAAATTGAGCAGGCAGACTACTAAGTTAGATTTTATGAAACATCCATCAAAATAATTTCGGCTCGTGATTTTGTATTTGTGTTATACAAGATTTTAATTTTTTTTTTCTATAGTATTTTCTTTTGTCTGCGGTCCCCACTAAAAACAAGTTGTATGTACTATTTAGATGCGAAATTAAACCCCGACAAACGCGTATTCGACTTAAGTATTTATCACTCAATTCCATTTATCGCGTAAGTTAGGGTATTGCAGTACTTTCATAATATTTTTTCATATAAACCAGTGGTCCTCAAACTGTGTTCCGAGGAACCCTGGCGTTCCATGAGGCATACCCAAGGGTTCCACGAGTCACAGTAAAAAAAATGAAGAATCTTTTAAATGTGTATGCAAAACTAACTCACGTTTTGTACGTTTGCATAACCAAACATTTCAAAACTCATCCCTGTCAATAAGCGAAAATTTTATTTAGACATAACTTTATTTTGCAATAATTTTTTATAATATAATAGGAGAATATTAAAGCTTTTTTTTCTTTATAAATACTACCTACAAGACTTTAAATAACTTTTTGTTTGACATCCCGGGTTACACGAAATAATTTTATACTCTTTAGTACAATATCTTGCAAAACTAAATAGATTTCTGATGAAAAATACCCTTTTTGCGTTTGAAGAAAAACCTTAAATACAAGAGCGGGGGAACAACTTATTGAAATATAACCATACTCAATGTTAAAAAGCTAAATTTACGCAACGCCAGGTCCTAAATTTTAGGTTGCAAATTCATGAAAAACAGTATTTCTCGTACAGCTGCAAACATTTTAATGCCATTCACACAGAACAATGTGTGTAAGTGAAAAATATTTCTCAATATGAGGGGCTACAAAGTATAGAAACGAATTAAACTCTGAATACTAATACAATTGCGGTTAATTTCAATAGACCTAGACTTCGACAATTTGTTTAAAGAAATGCAAAAGTACTTATTCCAGCTATTAAATATAATACTTGGGTAGTTGACCCTTGGGTCACAGAATAATATTATTTCTTAGTAAATTATATTAAAAGTAGATTAAAAAATTTTAATAATTGCAATACTTTTTTTTAAAAATTGCCTTAATGTGAAGTACGTATAACGCGTGTTGATCTTTTTTTAAATACTATTTTAAAATATCTTCTAGTAGTGTGTGTGGAATACGGTTTCACTCAAATATTTCTTTTAGTTCTAGGGATTCAAAGAAATATCTTCTAGTTCTATGGGTTCCAAGCTTTCAAAAAAGTTTGAAGACTTCCGATATAGACAATACACATCCGGCGTATTCAACTATGACTCGCAGCATAACTTTCAGTGGCACTTTACAACTTCGTCACTTTTCAAATATATAAGATAATTTTGAAATAAAGCTTATTTGACATATTCGGAATTATAAAAAGAAAATTTACGGAAATACTAAAAATTCTGGAAGTTAACTGACGATGAATCAACGGCTATGTTCAATTGTTAGATATTGTTGGAGGTATTTAAATGTATGAAAAAAAATCATGTGCAAATATTCCGAATTTACGCGATAGGTGGAACTGAGTGATAACTGTGGGTGCTAGTTTGATATCACGGGGCATGACGCCAAGCAGCGCATGTCGCTGGAATCCAAGATGGCGGCCTAGCGGGATCATATGATCAGGAAGATGGAACTAATTTGATAACGGGGTAATAGCGCCAAGTTCTGCTTGACGTGATAAGGATCACACCAAGCAGCGCTTCTTGTTGCCGGAATGAAATCCAATATGGCGGCCTAGCGGTAATTTAATGATACACAATAATTTAAAGAATTGTTTTGAAATGCATTGAAATTTATTTCAAATAAAAGATTTAGGAAGAGATTGAGAATAACCTAGATCAATCAATAAATAATGAATAAAAATATTATGTAATAAAAGTAACATGAACTAATAATAGTATTATAAGCAGCCTATAACAACATAATGTTATTTTATCGTAATTATATATAATATTCATATAGTACGATTTTATGACGGTTATTAGAAATAAAAAAAATAATATAAATAAATAGTAATTCTTAAAAATAATCGTCGAATTGTAAAAAAATAAAAATAATGTACAAGAAAACTCTTAATACATAGCTATAAATAAACATAATAGCTATAAATAAACGACACAAATAGTTATAAATAAATAAGATAATTATAATTAAATACTAATTATAAATAAATATTATAAATAAAATATGCAATAACATTTGTAAATAAATTCTAAAAGAAACAATTATAAATAACGAATATTATATGATGATTACACATAGTAATTGCATTTTTTTCATTATGAATAAAATTACATAATGTATTTTAAAATTAATTTAGAATATCAATTACAAAGTAGTGAAAGCTTTCAATATGAAACTTGCACTGCAAAAACCTTCACCGAGTATCATCGAACTAAGAACGTAAAAAAAAACATTTTTAAAACGAAAATAAAATATTTATAGCAATAATTAAAAGCACAACTCATTATATTAAGAAAAAATAATCTAGTACTCACTCATTTTAGAAATATTCACATTCCAAAATAGCCCAGAATTAAACAGAAGACGCAAAGAATAGAAAAATTAAACTGAAAATGGTTAAAATTTTAAAGATATCGTCTGAAATTAAAGGGTTATAGCGGGAAAAAACGAATAAAAGTTAGTTCTAATATACGTTATCCCCATGGCAACCACATCGACAGACGATAAAAATATTAAGCTAACTATATTCTAATATTATCGCCCATCTTGGCGAACATAAACAGCTTGGCGCTACTCTACCCCCGATATCAAATTAGCACCCAAATCTTTATCCCTAACCTCTAATCACTAATCCTGTATGTATTGCCGATGCAATCGAGTTTCAAAAATATCCTGTGTAGCATTCCGAATCATATTGGTTCATTGCTTTGGCTCACCACAGCAACATGGTTGCTGACTTGATATAGGCTAGTAAAGGATAAATTCTTTTGAGAGAAAACATAAATTTGTATAATTTAAAACTATTCAACAAAGTCCTGTCCAATACATTTTTACTGAGACAAATGTCGGAAATACGAATCCGAAAAAATTATTCACCTACTAATTTAGAATAAAAAAAAACATTTTTTATCCTTGGTTCTCTAAAAATATAAACGAAAACCAATTATTTGTGCTGAAAACAAATCTTAAAATTGCAAACAAATGAATTTAAAGTGATTCACTCATACGAGACACTAAGTATTCGTTCAACAAAATGTCGGTGGTGTAGAAAAAGCAGTCTGCTATACGGGAAAATGTCACAATATATATTCCGAATATTGAATACTAAAACAAAATATTCAAAAAGTGATTATAACCATACTCTACAAAATTACCTCTTTAAGAAGAAACTGCGTTTCCGAAAGTGAACTCTACTTAAAAATTACTTCTCAAGCAATATAACTCTTTTTAAAATCAACAAGAGGAATCCAAAATAAAATTGTTGTGTAAGTAAAAATCACAATGAATTCTAAAAAATAGGGTGCTATAAAACACCAGTGAAACAAATGAAGCAATTTAAATCATACGATTAACACTTGACAGGGTTTATTTTCAGTTCAGTTCAATACAGTGAAACCACTGTAAATCTTGAGACTTGGCCACACCTTATGCTCCGACAGTATTCAGTGTTCAGTTTTAAAATGAATTGACGTCATTTTATTAAAAGTCAGTTAAATTGTGGATTTATTTTTCTGTACCTTTAAGCTGAATTCACACCAAAGCTGTCAGCATGGAGCGTTGAGCGTCTATGCAATCAGAGAATTTATCTCGCCCGAGATGAAGTCTCTGATTGGCTCGACGCTCAACTCTCGACGCTGATAGCCTTGGTGTGAATGCAGCTTTAGTTGCTACAAATCTCAAGTTGGAATTCCATACTGTCAATTTCAATCATATGAGGTTTTCCATAAATATGCCGTGCCCGTAGTAGTCTAGTGGTCAAGGTAATGGAGTATCTGACGTATCATGAATTTCAGCTAAGTTTACCAAACACTCTCCGTGTAGAGGCGGCAGTAACACTTTAAATCTGTCCATGCTCACGCGTTCTTACGTTGGCGTGGTGTAGATGTTAGTAGAGGAGGGAACCATCTCAGAGGTGTTTTCCTCATCATTTGATCATGGTTCAAATTTGCGAGATCATTCACTAATAACACTTGTGCAGCTTTATATTGCGTCCGAGATATAACTTTAACTTGAACTCCCTTCATATGACCGAGTATGAAATAATTTCGGTTACGTATGTAACTTGACACAAAATTGTTCTACCCAAAAACAATGCGCCTCACCATTTTAAATTACAATCGGATGATGGTCGACATTTGAACTATTTTTCTTGTTAGCTTTTCTTGTCAGAATCGTTTTCATCTTAAAATCAGTTGGTCAAATTTATTTCGCATTTCTCGAGGACTAGGTGGATATTTATCGCACCCCGGGTTGTTGTTTATATTTTGAGTTTACGATTTCTTACCTCGAAATGGTAAAGTATATTAAGTTTAAGGAACTATTTTATTATTGAATTGTTTTTGATTATATATAGTAATCAATAATATACAATAATATACAATCAATAATATAGTAATCAATAATAATCAATAAAACCATTAAAGACACACCGTGAAGTGACGTGATGTACGCTAAATCTGTTGAGAGTTAAATTGTCCTCCAATTGGTTTGGTACGGTAGTTAGGAGAAGTGTAGGGTTCCAGCTCAAGTGTCGTATTCGTCTCTTGAACATGGTTCAAAATTACGAGCTCCATTGCTAAAAGACCTCGTGTACCTGAATATTGCGATGATAACATTCACTTAATCACTCGCTATTTATATTTATGTTTGTGGTTTATATAAAATGGGTGTTATTTTAGGGTGCTGTTAACTCTAGCCTAACTGATGGTGATGTCTGACATGTTCGGATGAGAATACATCAAGGGAATGAAAGAAATAATCGCACTATAAATCCGCCTGAGGGCTATTGGCAACGAGACTCGTAATTTCGGACCATATCAAGTGACAGGAATAACATCTGAGCTTGCACCCCCTCCTGTTCTACCTTGCTACCGGAGGATGCTTGACCCCTGGCAGCTTAAAGTGCCTCTTCCTCTTTACTCAGTGGACTTCAATGGCAATAGCGTTCGGATTCATTGCAAGTCATTCATTTCCTT
>BMAV01020272.1:114161-139638 GCA_019973955.1 Trichonephila inaurata madagascariensis
TACTTTCAATTCTGATAATATTAAAAGTTCTAATATCAAATAATCAGTCCTACCTTGATTCAAGCTAAGGTTCAATCACTTTCAGAGACTTTTAGGCGCGCGAGCAATAGTATGCACCTTGTAGTAATGGCAGGAAATCTTGATAATCTTTTGATAGGCCGTCAATTCACACTTCTATCTCTTCTAAACATAACTTTCTCTAAATTGCCATCCTGCTTACAAAAACTTCTGTTCTTTTAAAAGCTATCTTATTTGCATTTTACAATTGCATTTTACTTCTTGGATTTGGGTTGGAAAAGATTTGCCATTAATCTTGGCCGTCAAAGAACCCAGAGGTTATGTTACAGAAAAGACGCGTGAGCCCATCACACAGTTAGTTCATTGTTTTCTTCCAGGTATTTTAAAACATGCTTTCTCAAATTCCAGATTCTCAAGACTTCTTTTGGAAAACCAATTCACACAACAATGAAGGAATGTTGTCTGCATTATAATTCTCAACTGTAGTATAATTAACCCTTTGATGGTTATGAACGAGCTCAGCTCGCAATCGAATCGTGCTTCATAGTGCGTACAAACAAGTTCCGCTCAGGAGCAAGATTTCGTCCCAAATGGTTTGAAACGAGCATTACTCGCTTGTGAGATTTTTCTCCAAAGTGTGCTGACGAGCTGGGCTCGTTCGCCATTATTATTCTGCATTGATTATGTTACAAACGAATCGTGTTCGCGAAATTTAGTTAGTTAGTACGGGTTCCATGAATTTCCTTTCATAATGAAGGGGAAATTTTTTTTTAACTTGTTCTTTAATGCGTTTTTTAGGGTGTTCTTTTCATAATGAAGGGGGATTTTTTTAACTTGTTCTTTGACGCAATTTTTAGGGTGTTTGTAAAAGAAAATGGCTCAAAAGCGAAAATTAGAAAATTATAATGACGATTATGATTGCGATAGAGAAAGCTTATCAAGTTTTGAGTCTGTTGAAAATTTTGTTCTCAGTATATCAAGCTCAGAAGACGATTCAAGACGCATCACAGAAGACGTAATTATTTAGTCTGTGGCACCATCACTATCGCTTATTACTTGTAAGTAGCTCCGCCACATTGTAAATAGACTCCGCTATTTTTTATCTTTAATTGTTTTCATATATGTTGCTCGTGCTGTGTATATAATTACCACCATTTTAATTTTACTGTTTGGTATATATATTTATGTTGATTCAATAAATCAGACCATGCTTGTCCGACTTGGCTACGTTCTTTGGCTATGTGGATTAGCTTTTCTCCACATTTGGTGACCCGGACGTGATCCAGGACGGTGGGCTACCATTCCCCCACATAATGGTGACCCGGGACTATCCTTCATTTGCTGATTTTGGACTGCTACCGGAAGTCGCTACCTGTTTTTTGCTGTTGGATCTGCTACCGGATGTCGCTGTGTGCCTGCCTTTGATACTGCTTTTCCTAATTCTGGATTTGCTATCAGAGCATCTCTGCCAGACTTCCTTTGTCCTGGATGCCGTTTTTGATCTATGTACTTGCCTGTGGTGCTGACGTCACCATTCGTTGATGCTGCACTTCAGGCCGCCGGATCCTCTCGTCCTCCTCCGCCTCCCAATTTTGCTCGGATCTCTAGGCCTTAATGATCACAATCTATTCATTTTTTTTCTTCAAGCCTAAACTATTTTTCTCCGCAAGAGGTGATGTGGCGCCATCACTATCGCTTTTTACTAGTAATTAGCGCCGCCACATTGTAAATAGACTCTGCTATTTTTTACTTTTAATTGTTTTTATATATGGTGCTCGTGCTGTGTAAGTTACCACTATTTTAATTTTACTGTTTGGTATATATATTTATGTTTATTCAATAAATCGGACCATGCTTGTCTGACTTGGCTGCGTTCCTTAGCTATGTGGATTAGCTTTTCCCCACAAGTCCTTTCAATTTAATCTTTGTCTTATATTTATAATTAACTATTATTTATACAATTGATTATAATTTATTATTTAATAATTATCATTTATTAATTATTTTAAACAACGCAAAAACTATTATTTATGTACTTTAAGAAATTTTTAAAACACGTGAGGCGAGCTATCTACGGCATCACCAGAGAAGGGTAATATTTTTGGAAGAACGGCGGGGGAAAACAGCTGCCCTTCTCGATTACTGTTTACTCGTAATACTGCGCGAATTAAGTGAACGAAAACTGCTCATTTCCCTAATCGTCAAAAGGTTAAGGGAATTAAAATAAACTTGGATGTTTTTTCTTGTCTAAGAGAGAGAGACAACCAATTTTCAATGGAACAGTACACAAATTAGCATTTATTAGCCTTTTTAATGTTTCAGTAAGTCTTCACGTGCCTTTCTTACAGGTTGACCCCCTGTACTAGAATGCCTAGAATTTTCTTAAATAATATATAAAACTTATACAATAAGTAGATATTCTTCCTTTTTCTTGAAATCATTAGCTTGATCTCATTTGTACTATGGCATTTAACATGATTTTGTAATCTAGATCTGTGTTTAATTAATGCAATTAAGAGAAGAATCTTTTACATCATAACTGCAGCTGGACTTGGGGTGTGAGTGAGAATAATGTCTAATTCTCCTAGATACAATTCAACACAAGTAGTATCTTGATGTGAGATCAAAAGAATATTATTATCAAGTGAATTTATTCTATGAAATAGAAATGCTACAGATCTGTATCTTATTTAGGAGCAGACCCCGGTAAAGCTGCGTCGAAGCTGCCTTTGACTTAAGATACTAATACTTAAAAAAAAAAATTAATATATTTTCTAATATATGCGATTAATCTTCTACTCTTTCACCCTAAAAAAATTTTTGTTAGTTAGCTCTTCAAATTGGAAGTTCGATTGCTAACTGCCGAGGAAAGTTACAAAATTTATCCCCCGTGTCACCATTTTTCCCACAGCGCGCATTGTTACGCGGTTTATTAGGGGAAAAGAAGAGCCGTGTTTTCCCAACTAAAAATTCTTTACTCTCACTTTTTAAAAGAAATGAGAGAAAAGGGGCATAAAATTATAAAATGAAAATAAAAAATTTATCTCTTCAGTTAAAGTATAATACAAAATAAATTATAACTTTTTTTATATCTGTTCTGTGATATACTCTTATAAACATGGTTGAACAAATAAACCAGTATTACATTTTGTGTATTCGTACAAAAAAACTACAAAGCTCGTATTACGCAAGGGTAAGCGAAATTACAACAAATAAGGAATAGAAAAGATTACACTCAAACGTGAAAAAAAAAAGAATAATAAAGAAAAAATGCTTAGCTATGAATTTCATGATTCTTGGGATATATCCTTTCGAATTCCTTCCTCACTTTTCCGAAATAAGTAAATTCTTTAGAAACACTGTCAATGTCACGTTATTGCATTCCAAAGACGTGGGAGTAGTTATAAACAGAGCAGCACAGTATAAAAAGTCCTCCTTTGGAAAGGCGAGTTTACACGTCCGGAGCAATCAGGGCACCAGCTCAGCAGGACATGTAGACACGCCTGTGGCCCTTAAATGGTTAATAAAGAAAATATAAAACTTATAAAGGAACAATGATTGAAAAGTATTTGTTTATTTTTAATATTATTTTTTTAAATCTGTGTTACACTTATACAAGCAAAAAACAATTATTGTATTAATCATGTGTAAAATTAGAAGTGATTTTTTTTTATCCCTAACACATGTCACTATGTTTTTGCACTTCAAAACTATTCCTTATCATAATCACTTAAAGAATATAAGGATGTGATGCAAAAGAAGTAAGAATTATGTTTTTCTGTTTAAACATTATTAATTTTAATTTAAATTAAAATTTTCATCTCAATCAGTGGTGTAATTATTGTTATTTGTGTTATAAAATGCATATAAAGAAAAGCACTTTGAAAATATAATTACTATTTTAAAATATTTAAAAACAATTTGTTAGTCAAAAAAGGGAAGGAAAGGAGAAGAAAAGGAAGCTCAGCAGGACGTGTATATACGCCCGCAGCACTTAAAGGGATTAAAACAAAATATTTTCTTTTTGAACTTGGTATGAATAAGTTGTAGAAGAAATGTGAAAAATGTAGCTCCGAGTGTATTAAAATTAAAACAAAATCTACTCATTTTAGTATCCAGTTCCGTCATACACAACCTAAATGATATATTTAAAAATGAAGTGGGTATTAATTCTATCATAAATAAACAGGAGCAGACCATAAACAAAAGATAATTGTGAGACTTAACCAATAGCAGTGTACCAGTATCCCGTACAATCCCGTACGCATACAATCTGACAGTGTAAACATTATTAACAAACAGTTTCAAACTTATAGTATTTTTTTTTCTGTTTAAACCATCCAATTATTTGTGTACATATTTGCTTAAAATTAACTTCGTAAGATTGGTGCAATTTTTATGAATTCCTTGCTACTGTAATGATCTGAATGCATTTGAAGAGAGTTTGCAATCTAATTCATCTGAGTATACCCCGTGACTTCAATTAATTTGCTTACTATTTGAAATCGATGCAACTACAAATACGAGTATATTGTTTCTTCTTACTTTCATCTCTCTTCTTGGTTTCAATTTTTCTAAATAATATAACTGAGTAATCGATTCTTATTTTTATGGGACTGAACTATATCCAAACATAAAACTGTCTATAAACATGCGAAAATTGGCTTACTGTGCTACAGCGGTTCAATCAAATCCGGCTTTGTGTTCAACCAAAATTTACTAACATGAACCGTGGCTCGAGAATGAACCTCAGACGGGGTGAAATGAACTTAGGTGAGACCACGGTTTTCTTCCATTCCAGTTAATAGTAAATAAGATGATAAATATTCGAGGGATCAAGGTCCTTCTATTGACATTTTGTAGATTTTGGAATGAAGAGTCATTTCAGGTGTCTTTCCTTGACCATGGTTCAAAATGACAGCCTGCGTTACTAAAACCTTTGGTGCCAATTCGTAAAATAACGTTCATAATTAATCATTTAACCAGCATACGAATAATATAAATCACGGTTTAGAAGAAAAATTTCAGATTTAGTTTTAAAAATGAAAACAATCCCATCTTTTGACATTCAATAGCATTATGTGTTGAAATAAGAATTTACGGGCAATTTCTTAATGCAAATTCTTTATGAATACAGAATAATAAATACATAACATACAGAATAATAAATGCATAATACGACACACACACACACATACTTAGTGCATCAAAAATAACCAAAAATTCAGAACAGCACATCTAAATACAAAATATAATAATCCAACTCAATATAAGAGAATGTATGCTTAAGAGTTGAATTGCGCACACACAAGAGCTAATTATTCAACTTAATACAAGCAATTATATAAATTTTTCTCGATTAATAGGAATTAAAAAAACGTTGCCCAAAGAATAACGAAAAGGCTCTATGTTATATGTTCGAAAATAATAGATGTTTTACAATGTTTTGATTAAGTTTTTTTTCGAAAACAGTAAAAATAAATCCTAGTAAGTGCATTTAAGAGAAGCATTGCTTTTTTCTGCTGGTAAGGCTTTCTCTTTTCAAATCTTTTCCATTACAAGTGTCTTTTTTTACACGTCTCGAATAACTTTGTTCCCCACAAGATTTGTTTCATTCGAAAGTAACGCTTTTGACAGGTACCCTATTATTTATCGACTTTCATAATGTGGTTGGATAATTGAAAGCTTTGTATTTTAAGGGAGATTACGGAATTTGAAGAAAACCCCCTTTGTGCTCACGATCTTACGTATAAAAGTAATTGAAAAATAAAACCCTGGTTGGATTCGCAGACAATAAAAGCAAACTTTGAAATGTATGGAAAAAATTTTGACAGAGTCATTCTATTCATTATTTTCATACTATAGTATATTACAGGGATGGCCAACTCGCAGCTGGCCTTGTATGATTTTGTGGTGCACGCGAGATTCTTTACAACTTTACAAAATACGATTATTTTTTTGCAGTAATTTTGTTTTTAGTGTAATGTTTTGTAACGAATAAATGTTAAATTAATTATGAAGTTCGTCGATTATAAATCGAGTTCAAACTCAAAGGACGAAATCCTGCAACATCTTTTACAATATGCAAGTACATACATTGACATCGACTTGCAAAAACTAAGTGGAAGTTTTAAGAAACAAAAATCTCACTAATTAAATAAATTAAACATAATTCGGTCATATTGCAATTTTGTTATTATACTATCCATGATTGTATGCATGAAAAACAATGAAATTAATATTAACACGATCCTCCTGTTTTATATTTTCCCACCAGTAATTGTTTAAATATATCTAATTAATAAAATTCTCGTGTCACAGTGTTTGTTACCAAACTCCTCCGAAACAGCTCGACCGATACTTATGAAGTTTTGTGCGTATATTTAGCAGGTCTGAGAATAGTACGTAAACTATTTTTAATACCTCTTAGTGATAAGTGTGGTGGTTCACTCCAAGAAATTTTTTTTTTAGTGCCAATTTTGATTTGTCTGCGTTGTTGTAATCCTGTTATTGTTACAACAATGACAAAATTTGGAGGCAAAAATCGGTTTTCAACCTAACTGGAATTCCATGTTGTTGCTCTGTTGGCTGTATTAATTGACTTTGTTTAAAAAATAAATATTTTTAACATGTGATTAACTTTAAATATTTTATTAGACCTCAATTTCTACTATGCTGTACATTTTTTACAAATTTATATGGATTTTTTCTAATTTAAATTCCTAAAAAAAGATAAAACTATTTTTCAACCAGATTGGTACATTTTTTTAAATCTTTTCCAACGCGGTCAAGTTAATTTGAAACAAAATATTGTAAAACTTCAAAAAAAGTTTCGAATTTCCTAGTTAAAAAAATATGCTTTTTTTTATACATAAAATATTTTTAAAGAAGATATACTTTTTCCGTCTTGGGGAGCCATGAAAATACAAAGAAAAGAATTGGAAAAATTGCCAAATGCCAATAATAGTTAATTATGGGAAAGCTACCTCAGAACTCACGAGTTTGAATGTTTACAGCGCATGAGTGTGCGGAAAAACCACTAAAGGAGAGTCTTAAGCAGATAAAAGATTTTTCTGTCAGATAAAAGTGTTTTCTTTTTTATTGTATTTTTTCTTTCATAATGGGTATAAATAATGAATATTCTAGTAATTTTCCAAATCCAACGTATTAGTTGGACTTTTAAGAATGTATTCATTGTGTGTTTCATGTATAAAATAATTAATACGATCTTAGTTTTTTATAATACATCGCAACTGATAATTTTCTTTTAGAGAAATAATTAACTTAAAAACCTTAAAATATAGGAAAAATTTGCCATGTTTTTATTAAAAAGTACTATTACTTTTTAAATCATTTTTTATACCAGAAATATAAGCAAAGTTTTAGGCATTCCCCCATAGTTCTTTTTTCATAGTGACATACATTTAATCGAAAAGTCAAACATGCAGATAAAAGCAGTCGTTTCAGTAGACATTTTTTGATTCATTATTCAACGAAAATTGATATAAATTAATATATATTTTTTTAAGAATTAACGTTATATTTCGTTTTATTTTTTAGTACTAAATTATTTATTTAATAATAAGTTAATACATTGCGCCGGTTTCTCTTCAGAACAAAACTGGGTTAACTTTATAAATTTTTAATCAAAAATAAAAATTTTTAAAAAAAAGTAAAAAACAGGGAACTCACTTGGGGGAAATAGGGGGTTTTATACTTGAATCAATTATAGTAAGAAAAAACCCCAAAAAAACACGCTTTTTTATAGTGAATCCAACTAAAAACTAAAAAAAAACAAACCTTAATATAAGAATAAAATGATTAACGAGAAAATTAATGCATTGGGATAAAAGTGTGGGGTGTTCTATATTAATTGTTATAATTTCTTACTAGTTCTCTATTCCGAAATGCTGAGTTAGAGTAAAAATGTAGTACAAAGAAAGCACCCCACGCTTTTACCATAATGACATTAATTTTCTCGATAGTCATTTTATTCTTATATTAAGAATTATTTTTTTACTTATTAGTTCGATCTACAATAAAAGCCAGTTTTTTTTTTTTTTAGTTTTTAAAACTATCATTTATTCTTTGTTAAATTTATCCTTGAGTTTGATATTTGGAGCCGGAAATATGTGGCTGATGGAATTAGTCTTGCTCTTCAATGGCTATTAATTAATGGATTTGAACTGGGGTGTAGCAACCATTGTATCAATTATGCGGGGCCCCCAAGCTACATGGACCCCTACATTTGTAACTACAGTACTAATAGGGTTTTTCTTCTAAAAGAGGGCCCCAAAGGAATTTTGATGCGGGGCCCACTCAGAACTAGCTTCGCCAGCGGATATGAAAGGTATTTATTCTCTCCGTTTACGGGGCCTTGAATGAGTCCCATATCGTTATATTTCAAAGATTCTGCTCTATAGATACATGCCTAACTAATAAAAGTGTGCTAAGAAGAAATATTAAATGTTAATCGTATTTTTTTACCTTTTAAATGTATTGATATAATGTTAATTCGTATCATCACTTCTAAGAGTATTGCTTTTCAAATAAAAAAAAAATATTTAGCAATTAGAGCATAAATTTATCATTTTTTAAACGTATTGCTATAATGTATGTTTGTATCATTACTTTTAAACGTATTGCTTTATAAAAAAAAAAAAAATATTTTGCTGTTAGAACAAAAATTAGTGTTATTCACATGCACGAGTCTTTTTTTATTTCCATTTTCAGAAAACTAAGCACCCATTCTACCCTTTTTCACATAAAGAAAACTTTTTTTTGTTTTATTTGTATTAACCACAAACCTATTTGTGGTTTTAGGGTTACACCTTAATCTTTTAGTCACTGAAATTGGAATTGGTCGCCACATCTCGAAATCCTTAAAATCCTTATTTTTGACGATCCTGATCAGGGCAATAAAACAGAATTGTGAAATTATTGTTTTGTCTTCAGTCTCTGACAAGTGTGGAAAATTTCGAATTAATCTGACCCTTAAAGAGGGTAAGAATCGAGTTTAAAGATTCCATTACATAGAAGTGAAACATATAAAAGCTTGTTAAATTAAAAAAAACCCATACAACGCTGGGCTGAACGGAAGGAAAAGAAATCTGTCTGACAAAGAGAAGAGGTGAAAGAAATTTCTGAAAAGGGGATTTAAATGACATAAATATAGAAATTCTCACATCGCTCAGACACACACACCAGAGAGAAAGGGAAAATTTGAATGGGGTTAAAGTTATACCTAATGAAAAAGCCCATGCAACAACAGGCTAAGTAGAGAGAAAACAGTCGATGGGACACAGACGTGAAAGAAACTTCGAAAAACAGTATTTTAATGACATTAATACAGAAATCAAACACACACCAGGAATTGCTGACACTCAGAGGGGAAGGAGAATCCTCCAAGGCATAAAACTGTACACTTGAAGAAGCCCGTGCAACGCGGGGCTATTCATCTAGTATATATATATATATATATATATATATATATATATATATATATATATATGATATATGGTCTAAATCTATTATAAAAGTATATACTTTATGTGTATCCCGATGGATTATAATGATTTTTCGAATTGGCCCGCTAGGTCATTCGGGTTGGTCACCCCTGGGGTAGTATATTTATGAACAATTATAAAAATTAAATTAATATCAATGAGTGACCCTGTTGGCAGTGCTGGTTTATCCATTGGGTAGCCGTTGCCCAGAAAGGCCCGGATAAGCTGAACTTAACCAGATTTCTGGTAATAAATTTCGACACGCCAGTACCAAGAGAGCTTGTAGATATTCTGCGCTCAGGCCCCAAATTAGTTCAAATCGGCATTCCTTTGGAAAATTTATTTCTAAAATTAGATAAAAGTAACATTAAAAATATTTTTTAATTTACCGTAAAGTGTTGTTTTCTTTGATTACAGAAATAAATTCAGTTCAGAAGGGATTCAGACTCACAAGCAGACTTGGTTGTGCTGCAAAAAGCGTTTCCTGTAAAGTTCAAAGATCGTGTTAGTTAGGGAATTTCAAGAAAACCATTCGCTCGAAACTTAAAGGACGAATAACCAGAACAAAAACTATGCTTAGGTTTGTGGATAGCAAAAATCTAGCTTTGAAATATACGGAAAAAAGTTTTTAAATAAAGTAATTTTTTAAGTTTATTCATTACTTTCATAGCACGGGATAAAATATGTATGAACAATTTCATAGGTTAATGTCAATGAATGCCCTATTTGATAATTTATTCGATGAAATTAACAAGGAAATGTCAAAATCTTTTTAATGTTAAAGTGTTGAGACCTATTCGGTTAGAGGAAGAAATTCATTTCAGGAAAGATTCCGCTTCACGAGCATGTTTATTTGTATTACAAATAGTAAAATCTCCCCCTTGCAAGAAATCCTGTCAACATCCAGCTTCACCGAATGACATTTTGAGATACCTCTGACTTTCTAAGAGGGACTTAACATCCAATTCACTTACTTATCACAGATTTATTTTGGTGGCCAACAACCTACTGGAGCTAATCTGATGTATGTCAGATCAACTCCAGAAGGATAAGAAACAACAACAACACAATTAGTATGTCCTAATAAGTTCAAAGATCTTATTAATTACAAATTAACTTATGAAATTATAATTTTTTGAACATAACACACAAAATAGTTACTAAAAGAAATCAGATGATATTTTAAAAAAAATTATGAATTACAAAATCTAACATTAAGATTTTCATAAGATAAAACACCTGAAAAATTCTATCAGAAGGTCAATCTTAAAACAAATGTGGCTCTGGGTGAAACATTTTGGCACTTTTTTATAACTAAAAAATAATCTAATTCGAATCGATTTTGATTTAAGCAACACTCTAAAGCAATACAAAGACTGTTGAAGACGTATCTCGTTAATTTGCACCGTGGTCATTTGATGAGTATGTCATTTGAGCTAACTTCTTTTTAACATGCTTATATAAGCTACATTTCTATGCAACGGAATCTTTGAACTTGATTTTTACCTATTTTAAAAGATTAGATTAATTCGAAACTCTGCCGTCTGCTCTGCTGTGTGAGACGGCTTTGCGTGATGGCTTAATTGCGTCATTTGTGTCTGACGGCTTAGTTGCTTTTGTGGTGGATAGATGGCGCATGATTGCGGCGCGTGAAGGGTGCGGTCAATTGCATACCCAGGGTCACCAATGTAGGAAGGAAGAATTCGATCTGGGTATCTTTCGTTCCGTTACCAAGTACTTTATGGACCCCGCCAAAACGATCGTCATCGCGTGATGTTTGATATTATCTTATATAGATATCACACCGCCGAAGATATGAAAAAATTTCAATGGTGATTATCTATTATTATCCATTATGATTTAATCTATTTGTGATAATTGATATACCTCAGTGGCTGTGGGTCCACTAGTCGGGATTCTCCCCCATAGCCCTTGATTTTTTTATTTAGTATAATCCTATGTATATAGTACGTAAAATTTTATTAAATATTTGTTATTAACAAATAGTTTTATTAACTAATGCTAATTATTTAGTCAATAATTAATTTTTTTATTGTTTTTTTGTTCCCGAAAATCGACAAAATCACAAGAATATGTTGGACGGTGCATTGCAGCATGATATGAGAACGATGGACTTTCGGCACCCAACCCCTGCCTCTATTGATAAATGGCTGTGAGCGCCACTGATACACCTGTATATGAATTAACTTTGAATGAAGAGGAAAAACTAAATTTAAGCTGTAATAATGAAGATTTAATTTTAAAACATTCGGAAGAGTCAATTAATTCATTTTGGATCAAACTAGAAGCGATTATTCCATAATAAACAAAAAAGAATTTAAAAAAATTGCTACAATTTTCTACATCTCATTTGTGTGAATTCGGATTTTAAGCATTAATAAATATAAAAATGAAAAAAAAAAATCGAGAATTGTGTAAAAATATAAATTAATTTTAAACGCTGAGAGAAATGAAAATAAATTTTTATATTCTAATAGAACATTGATATAAAGCAGTAATAAAAAAAAATTCAAAACTAAAAACTCGAATTTACTGAGAATTCAAAGTACTTCCTTTTTTCCACACATTTATTATGAATTGATAAGGATTCGAAGTCTCACAATATTAGCACAAATTTTTTAAGAAAAAAATATATATATATATTATATATATATATACTAGCTGGTATACCCGTTCTTCACACAGGTGAACTGAAAAATTAAACAACACAAATTGAAGGATAAAGAAGTTTTAATGAGTTAATTTACGTGAATTTGGGAAATTAAACCAAAAAAAGCTTTTGATATCTCAGCTGAACAAAAAAAAAAAAAAAAAAAGAAAAAAAAAAAAACACCTTTGTTAAATTTTTATGCAGATCTAATAGCAGATAAAGATGTTTTTTTTTTCTGTATTTATAACTCCCGTAACACTCTTGAGGGTCAATTTTTAAAAATACCTCCCTAAGCTGATCTCTGCTCTCTGCTCAGCAAAAGTAACACATTGTTAAAAGGTTTGTGTGTGTTGAATGCTTAAAATAGTGTAAATAACTTATATATATCTGAAAGTGAAATACATTAATATTACTTTCTGTTGTATTTATTTTATGTTAAAATTGTAATATTCCTAAGCAAAGCCGTTTCTTAAATTACAATGGCGATTCAATGAAAAACATAGCGAAATGTTAACTACAGAGTCAAGTTGGCAACTTTCTAGCTACTTTCATAGCTCGAGCTTTATTAGAGGTTTGTAAGACCCGCCGTGTAGGGGAGCAATGCACGTTAATACTTTATGCACGGCATAATGATTTACTGCAGTTTTTTTTCATACAATATATATTTTTTTGGATCACTACATTGAAAATTAAGGGATATACATAAATAAAATACTCCACTTCGGGAAATTTATATATAATCCGTTAGAGCTAATAAACTAATTAAAGATATTCCTCTGTAAAATTAATTATATACACCGTTCACTTAAAATAAATAGTCAAATCGTTTTCTAAGGTCTTCATAAACATAAAAAAAACATAAAACACTTAAATTTTGACATAAACTATTTTTTCGGGACAGAAATAATAATCTTTAAATTTTGAAAATTTGTCCAAATGATGTAGTGTGAAAGAGAAAGTTTATTCACTTTAAGTACCAGAACCGATAAAAGCATTTATTTTGAAAAAAGATAAATTTCTTACTACCAAATGAACATAATAAAATCATAAAAAAAAATTTTAAAAATTAAGGGTTATGCTGATCACAGGAATTAATTAGAAGCGCGCGCCTTGCGTAGCCAAAACAAAAAAAAGATAGATAGATGCTGACTTGGACTTTTTTGCAGCGCACGTCAGAATTGCTTGCAGATGGCAGAATTTGTTCCTACTTACTTGACAAATATCGTCATATTTTGGACACTTCACACAATATCTTTATAAATTATAGCCTATGGTTTAAATTATAGCCTATGTGTTATTCTGATATATAAGTTATATTACTGTAAGGTTTCATTAAAATCCATTCAGTTTTTGCGTGAAAGACGGCCAAACATCTTTACAAACTTTCGCATTTATAATATATATATATATATAAATCATCTTTATTATCTGAAGTTTATTTATTTATGATAAGCACCAATTGTTATTACACCTTTAATGTAGATATGGTAATGCAGAGTTTAACTTAACTTTGATTTTATAAAATCCAGATAATTTATTTTGAATATTGCTAGTTAATTATTAATAATATAGGGGTATTGTGTGATCCTGAAAACAGGTATTTACAATGTTTAAGTATGCTACTTTTTTCTAAAAAGAAATATATGGACATTTTAGGTTTCCTTAGGTATAAGTTATTTATTTATCTTTTTGTAATTTTTGAGTATTTAAAAACATAATACTACATACGTTCTTGGTCACCTTACGTTATTCTCAATATATTCATCTGTATATATATATATATATATATATATATATATATATATATACAGAGTTCCCGAATTCATGATACAAGCTTAAAGGGTAGATACAGGACATTGTAGCAATTTTTTATCGTATAGGAAGGTATAGGCGCAAGGAATGCGATGAGGCGCAAACAGGGGAAGTAAAAGGAAAGAGAAATGGATTTATATCAAAAGGTTGCGTCGTCGATAGGGGGCAGAAGTGTCTAGTTGCCGTTCTACACGATGCATCTTAGAAGAGGAAAGCGCCATCTCCAGTTATGCTGACGCCAACGATTGGAGACTTTATGTATGCCAAAAATAAAGACATGGATTACATGTTTGGCGAAGCAAATGGTAACGGCAGAGCTGCGCTGTTAGGGTATCACACGCAGTTCTCTGATCGACGAATGCCAGAACACATAATCTTTCAGCGGCTACAACGTCAACTTCGTAAAACACATTCGTTCCAATTCACCAGACATGATGCTGGTCGACGAAGAGCTGTACGCAGAACAATCGTGAAAGAAAGCATCTTAAACGTTGTGACTGATTGACCCGAGTGAAGTACAAGAGCTAATGCTTATTGCGAAAGTGTGAGTCATTAGACTGGTTGTGTACAGTAATAAAAAAAATCTCATACATCTCCTCTATTTTCAGCGAATATAGGCTTTGAATCCAGCAAATTATCTTCTCCGACTGTCAGTGGGTGATGCTGCAATGTGCGCTGCAGCTGGACATAGCTCATGTGCTGAACAGTTATGGACAGTAATTGTAAACATTACACTTATCAACGATCATTTCAATAAACATTTTGTCTTTCCTTTCGTTTCATATTTTTTTTTTTTTTGTATTTGTGTGTTACCGCGACATTTGTGTCCATACATTCGTATACAATATATTACTGTTACAATGTTCTGTACCCATCCTTAAAGTTTGTACCATGAATTCGGAACCACTCTGTATATAGATATATTAATTTTACCTTAAAATTAAATTAAAATTAAAATGTAATTGCACGAAAAAAATGTATTTTCTCAAAACTCCGAGATGAATAATATATAGTACATACATACATAATTATTGTAAGAAAAACCACATACCTACAGCAATTTTACTCTGTTTTATACAAATTAAGTTATAATTTTCTATTCTATTAAAAAACTTACATTTTAATGATTACTTAAAGTAATACAAACAAAATGAAAGGCATTTTTTATTTTCAAAATAAAATGTAACTTCGATCTAAGCGCTTCAATTCAAAATAATTAACTTAAAGAAAGTTTTATAACAATTATTCCCTATCATATTACTCTAAAATGTATTTAACAGCAATATGAGCACAGCATAGAGTCCAAGATATTTCAAACGTATTGCGTTGTTCGTATAAATTACTCATACCTTGATTATAAAGCCTCAAACATTGCATAAAACCCTTTGTCAATCAAATTAATCAATATTAACTCTACACAACGGCCACCGCTCTCAGATTTTCTCACGTCATTCATTATCCAAGCGAGCTTTCCAAATCCCGCTTCTATTCTGCATTTCCCCCAATTATCCCTCTCAAATCAAAATATCCCGCTTAATCTCCTTCCGCGGAGACAAAACTGCAAATATTTACCTGAGACATTAAGTTAGGGAGAGCAGTGTGCTTCGTGTCTGATTGGATGTGACAACCCTTGCCACATAGGTAGGGAAACCTAATGACGTTAATCCGACCGTAAAGGAAGGTCTCGGATAGGTCATGCGTTCTGTCATCCCGACGCACTGATTGGTTAGAGCTTTTAAATGTTAACTTGGTTCGGAGATGTGTACTGTTAAATTTATTCACAGAATATGCTCCTTTAGAATACATTTCAGACGATGGAATTTATGAAGAATGTAAGATGTGAGTGGTATACATTTTGCAGTTTACAATTACTTGAAATTAATTAAGTGTTTTATTTAGTTTAATTCCCACGCAACGCTATCATTTGTATACACCATTATTTGTTGGGTCTGTTGAGGAATCTGTTGAGGAAATATGTAAAAATATATTCTTTAACCTAGGTTTATTGAAAGCTATAATTTAACCAATATTTTCTGTTAATATATATAAATAAGTAAAAAATCGGCTTTTTTATCACAAGGAATGTTAGATGTAAATATATGACCACTTTCATTACAGACATGTTCTTGTATGTCCTATTTAGCAGGTTTCATTGAATTTAAAGTATTTTATTTTATTTGGGCTGCGGATTGGTGTTTTACCATTGCAGACCGAGTACATTCCCCGAAAGTTGATATCTCTTTTTAGTGTTGTACCATGTAGGCTATACCAGTTACCACAAGTAAGCTTGACGCCCAGTTTGTTCCCCAGAGAGAGGCACCTGAACACTGACGATGTGAACCTGTACTAGGATTTAATTTTGCAGACAGTACCCAATCCCAGCAGACACTCTAGGGATCTTTCACATGCCGTATAACCATACGGCATGGCCACTGTCAATTTCTGTATCATAAAAATCCACTGACTTGTGCCTGGGCCAAACCCGAAACCTTGACATTAGAAAGCCAACAACAAACCGAATACGCCACCAAGCCGCCGTGAATTTAAAAGAAAAGAAAGAGATAAAGTATATTTTTAAAGAGGATCTGATAGAACTGTGGAGACTCCTTAATCGAAAAACAATTTCTTGGAGAATTTCTATTATAAAGTGTAGAGAATTTTTAGACCCCATTTTATGTCTCACCTATAACTAATCTGAATTAAAATATTTCATTTTATTTTCCATAAAATTGCAATTTTTGACAATTAATTCAGCCTTTTAGAAAGCAATGGTGCAAATTTTAAGAAAAACAGTAAAATTTTTAGCTGTGAAATAAAAAAAAAAAAGACATCATTGAAAAGAGACAAAAGTTACATAGTTTTAACAGCGAAATATTAAAATCAATGCCATTTAAAAAAAAGAGAGCTATTTCTAAACTGATTACAAAGTCTTCAAGTACATGAAAAAAAAAAAAGAAATAGAGCATAAGCACAATCAACGACATATGCTTCAAAATAATTATATAAAATGTTGTATACGTATTATATTGAATATTTTAAAAAGTAGATTGATTATATTTCAACTTAAATACAATCAGCTTACTATATTTCACTATTTTGATTGTGGTCGGCCGGTCCCATCCATTAGTGTACGAGGGTCAGAAGGAAGATTAGTCTTAGTCAAAACAGACTCAAATTTATTAATTTCAACAACCCAAGTTAAAAAATGTACCTTAGATAAATATGGGAGCAACTGCGAGGTAGATGAGAAAATTGAAGGTTTAAATATAAATCGGATCACTTACTCTTAGTACCTCCTGGCAATACACCTTCTAAATATTTGAAAATAACTTCTAAGTGAATCTATAATCCAAGCCAACACTAATCCAATTTAAATAACAAATTGATCACATCACCAATCTTATATATTAAGCAAATAATCTGCGAAGCGCCCTCGACTAGCTTTACGTTAGTTACTAACTTCTATCTTTTGCTTTTAACCTCTCTCTTCTTCGAACCCAAGAGTTAATATTTAAATATAAGCCTTGATTTGAATAATTTGCGTCTTCTTCGGAGGAAACTTTTCAATAGAATATTATTTAAAGAACTATTGTTCCGCAAGAGGATTAGGAGGAAGTACGCGAATAGTTCCGTTACAACTTCCTAATCCAAAAATCAAAACTTTACAAATTGTTGGAAAAAAAAAATGTTTTAATGGAACAATTGCATGAGAACTTAGCTTGTTTTTTAGTTTTGAAATTTCGGTATGCTATATTATTTGATTCACTGCGATTAAATTTCCTTCAATTAATTTTTTTTTTAATTCCGACATTTTAAGAATAATAAATAGAAGAAACTCTGGATTCCAACTTCAGGATTCCAAGTGTCTTTATTTATTTTAATATATATTTTAGAATATAGTAAGTTTTTATTTTAGATACACATCATACCTTTACATCACCTCACCTACCTTTTCAATTGAATTTAAAGTGCATGGTGCATTCTATTACAATATTACAAAAAATTGATTTGTTTCTTTCCTTTCCAATCATTGGCAGCCCAAAAGAGTTTTAAAAACAATTCGTTTCTTTGTCTGAAATTTATTAATGAAAATGAATGATTATACTAAAAATGCATTAGCTTTGGAAATGATGTGAATGAAGCCGCATTCACACCAAGGCAGTCAGCGTCGAGCGTTGAGCGTCTAGCCAATCTCACAAAAACTTCATCTCGCCCGAGATCTAATCTCTAATTGGCTAGACACTCAACGCTCGACGCTGGCTGCCTTGGTGTGAATGCAGCTTTAAAAAATATTGAAATTGTGCTTGTTTTATTACAAATTGAATTATTCTTCAGATTCTTAAATTACTATAACTAAAAGCATTTATAGTTCATTATCATAATAATGTTTCCAATTTAGTTGTTTATTATTATTTTGTTTTATTTTGTTGTTATTCCATCCATACGGTACGGCCGCAGTAGCCGAGTGGTATAGGTGTCGGATCGTGGCTTGCCTTGTCACGAGTTCGAGCCCAGTACCACTAAAGACCCGCCGTGTAGGGCAGCGATGCACGTTAAATCTGTCGAGAGCTGAAACGTCCTCCCGTTGGTGTGGTGTGGTAGATAGAAGAGGGGGGGGCAGCTCAGGTGTCGTCCACGTCACTTGGCCATGGTTCAAAATGAAGTGGTCCGTCGCCAAAAGCCCTCGTGTAGCTGAACAGTGCGACGTTAATATTCAATCAATCAATCAATCCATCCATCCATATGGTGCCGCACTTAAAAATGATACCAACTTCCAATGTAATGTGCAAGTTCTGCATTGGTATTTTACCAATCTATAACCCCACTGGAAATAAAAACAATTCGTTTTTGCATTGCATTTAAAATTCAGTTTTTAATAATCGTTTCTTCACCTATTATATCGTTTAAACTCTGCGTATGTAGTATTTAGAAGCCTAGATATAGTTGTTGTAATGTTACTTACACGAAATGATTCAACCAGAAGTGCAATTTGACTTTTTTTGCAAAATATTTTAATTTAATTACTTACATTTTTAACAACAAAAAGAACATAATCTAAAAACAGTATTCTTCCCTTTATTTGAAATTATTCATGTATAATTCCATATATGTAGCTTATGCATAGAATTCGTATAAGATTAAAACTATTAAGATAATATTCCATTGCCTATAGGAAATGATTTTCTCATTACTTTATGAATTACTTATACGCATATATTTGTTTGATTCACCATGGTTTAAGTAAATACTTACATTATTTTTTACAAAATATCCTTCAGACGAAAACATAAAATTACCGAAATATATTTGAGTATTTTTTTTTTTTATTTTTATTTTCGAAAACATACAACTAATAATATAAGTATTATTAAACAATGTAACTTTTTATTAATTTTTAAAATTTGTAACTAATATAGTAGATAACTTACTTGAAAATATTATGAATAAATAACTTTATTTTTAAAATTATTTTACATCAAGGAAAAATGAACATATGTTTACCAAATTTTAATTATTAAAATATATTATGATGAGGTAGTAAGGTATTATTTACCGTAAAACCCGCCTTATAACGAGCATTTTTTTTTAATTTATTGGTCTATTCGCCGTATAACGCGCAACTAGAGATTGCAATATCGGACCAAAGTTCAATATACCGGGGTATTCGGTATTTTTTAGATCTTAATACCGGGATACTGGTTTTAATACCGATAGTCGAAAATTAAGGAAAAAAAAGAAAATACAGATGCATCTTTGTTTTATTGCCAGTTTCATTAGAGAGTGTAAATATCACACACACACACACACAAAAATAATTTGAAACTTTTAAATTATAACACAAAAAAGAATAAAAAAAGTAAAGGAACATCTTATTTACTTAAAATCACGAACAATAAGTGTAGTTAACATTATTCAGTCTGTGGTACTATTACAAATGTTTGAAATGTGATCTTAAAGAACATAGTGTATTAATTGTACTGTCATTACACCTGAAACGTAATTATGTGCAAAACTTAGCAACTGTCGAAAACACTTTTTCGGCATCTAAGCTAGTTGTTGGTACTGTTATCAATACGCGATATACCTTTCCAAGTATTTTCCTCTAAATCTCTCATCTTCAAATAAATCGATTTCTCATCGGATGGTTTTGGATACAGCTCATTCCTGGTTTGTATTTTGGTTTGTTGAAATTTTTTTAGTTATCGCTAATTTTTTAATTTTTGTTCAAGAGACAATTCCTTCTCACTATCGACGTTAGGGTCATAATCATCTTCGGTTATTGTACCGAATTTTGAATGCGGATAAGGTTTGTGGGGAAAAAATTTTAAGAAAATATGTCATAAACTTGATAAAATTTGAACTAGTTAGTCTTTTTTCTTCTTTTTTCATTTTCATTTATAAAATCATGATGATATGCAAATAAAATGTGAATAACAAACTCACCAATTTAAAAAATATCGAAATATTATGCACTTTCCTCAGAACTACAGCCTTGTTTTCACACATACGATTATCAGACTACAAATCCAGCGCGTGTGAAGAATTACTCTGAGCTGTAACAGAATAGTGTTGGCCCGCCTCCTTCGATGATTCACATATTTTATCACTTTTCTTGATTCTACGATTCAACTTTATATTCACAGTCTTATTAATTTCGTCCGTTAGGGAGACATAAAAACAAAAACGTATACTATTTTGCTACGCTGGTGATCCCTAAACATACAGTGAAATATAGAAAAATTTAAAAAAAAAAAAAATCCGGTAAATACCAAAAAACCGGTATTTAAGCTTGTGAATATTGGTATTACAAAATTGTAAAAAAGGCTGAAAATACCGGTATTCTGTATACCGGTATTACAATCCCTACGCGCAACCTCTTTTTCACGAAGGGACCTCAAATATGCATGCATAATGCTCTTATGTTTTGAAGTCATGTACTCAAGGTATTATTCCAAACTTTAGGAAAATATAGTATACTTCTAGAAGTACAACCCTTTAAGTTCATACGGTATACCATTTCTTTAAAATAAACAGCATTTCAATATATGTATAGGTGTAATATTTTTATATATGCTCACCTTCTCTATTTTTTATTTTTAAATCTATCATTTTTATATCTCACGTATAACTCGCATCCGTAAATTTCAATCTTATTTTTTATACTAAAAGTGCGCATTATACGCCAGATATGTGGTATACTAAATAGTTTATTTCTGTTCAATAACAAACGCGTGCTTATTGCATAGGCCGTGGATACGTAATTGACTGTAATATCTCACGGGTATTGGACTAATTATCGAATTTGTAAGTTATCTTTTATCGTGATTCCTATACTGCATTTCATTTTGTTATATTGAAAATAAAAAATTAAAGTTGAAGCTATTCTTAATTTTTCAATAACGTACGTTAAATCAAAAGTACTTACTTTAGTATTTTTGAGCATGCGTACATTGATTTATCTATATATAAATAAATGGATGTTTGCTTATATGACCTCGCTTTGCCCCAGCACCATTCAACCGATCACTATGCAAATTGGCATGTATGTGTTTTTCTTTTTTTGTGGAGAAGGTTTTTGCACTATCCTCTTTGTTGCAGCACCCCACCAGGTGGTGCTACAGCATATCCACTTCTGCATGGTTCAATCCATCGCCAAGTTGCCAACAGGGTCACCAAAAGTGATGTCAACTTGACTCTATCGCCAACTTTTCGCTATATTTTAATTGAATCGCCATTATAATGTAAGGGAAGGCGTTGATTGTGAATATTACAATTTTAACATAAAAAAAAGACAACAGAAAGTAATATTAACGTATTACCCATCCAGATATAAATTGTATACATTATTTTAAGCGTTTATTACACAAAATGTGTAACAATGTGTTACTTTTGATGAACAGATATCAGCTTAGAAAAGTGTTTTCAAAATTCAACGTTCAAGAGAGTTACGGGGCGTTATAAATAAAAAAAAAAAATATTTTTTTTATCAGCTATTAGATCTACAGACTTAAAATTTAACACATATGTGTTTTTTTGTTTTTGTTTTTGTTTTGTTCAGTTGAGATATGCAAAAGTTTTTCTTTTTGAAGTGAAATCGTCTTTAGCCGCGTTGGGCACTTTTTGGTTCATAGGGAAAAATCTTATGGGTTCGCGTCACCGACATACTCATGACTGGCGCACGCGCAGTATGCTGTGCGCCTTAGAAACGTTTTTAGTGGGAGAAATCTCATGCGTTCGCGTCACCGACATGCTTACAGCAGTATATCTGTAGCTATACAGCTGACGTATAGTGCTGTGTATATCTTAGAAGCGAAATTGAATGGATTTAGTGTAAAGAGCAATGTGTACATACTGGGCATTGTTGAAATAGTGTTTTTGTTTGATTATTATTTGAATCGTTTAATTGAAGAATCATTGTGCAGTACAATAATGAGTACTAAATAAATATACTAATATTTTTAAGATAAAAAATAAATAACATAAAATTATTTTAAATACTCGTATTTATTTTGGCTTTTGAAAATGTTGTATTATTTATTTTCTTATATTTAACCTCTGCGATGCATCACGCAGTCCGGATTAGTATTTCACAGTGGCTTAGACGTTTGCTTACAACCGAGATAAAACAGACTTCTAGTTGCTCAATCATATGTTTATCGTGGATTTTGAAATTAAAAATTTTATAAAATCTAATAATAATTCAAGATTAATGTATTGAAGTTTAGAATATGGTTATTAAAGCAAAATTATAGTTTATTACCGTATATCTCTCTCATTAAAATCTTTAGTTTAAAATAATGAAAACGGCTCCGACTTTAATTTCATTAAACATTTTACCAAACATTTTCTTTTCTTACTTTAGTTACCATAAGCCTATTGTATCTTTTTAGAGCAAAATGAAATAATTGGAAGCACGAAAAGTCTAAGTATTGTTGAAATTAAGGATGACAATGATGCAAACAATTTAAATAATGTTAAAAATCAAGTACATTGAAATTTAAGTAAATACAAATACTATCCATAAATAATATGATTGTATATTACTTGTTATTTCAAATGAATTGTATTTATATTTTGTCATGATCTTGTACAGAGCCCGTAATATATTTGAATAAAAAAAACTATATAAACATGCATATAATTGTTGCTCGGAATGTCAATAGATGTGAAAACCAGATTGATGTTGATAATTTTAATTCAAGCATTATGAAATTTCAAATTTTAATACTAAAAGCTCTAAGTTTTCACTTTTATTGGCAGTCTCTATAACTGGCATTTTTTTCCCTTTGTTTGATTTGTAATTCACGTAAAATGAATGTATAAAAAACTTCTTCATCCATCAACCTGAACTGTTTATTTTTCGTTTCCCCCGTGTGTAGAACGGGTATACCAGCTAGTTAAATAATAAAAACTAAAATGTATTAATAAGTTACATAACATGTTGGAAATGAAGCACACTTAATACCCAGTAAAATAGAGGAGTTGATTGATTGTTTGGACTAACTCAGCACTTTGAAGCAAAATTAATGATATTGGGGATAGACATCGCAATTTCCACCCTTTTTCGATGGACAAGGATGATGTCTGGACAAGCACTTCAGTTACTAAATCCCTAAAAGTTATTATCAGATTTGAAAGATCAAACTTCTTTTTTTTTATGTAAGATAATTAAAATTACTTCTCCACTAAACACATATCCATTTCTTGCGACATTTTACACAGTAATAGATCGGTTTAGAATATATTATCTTACAGTTAATATTATTTAAAGAATTTGAAATCCATTTTTTTTCTTGTAAAATGTCTGATTTTAACTTTTTATCAATGCTCTCTGCATATTAAAAGCAGTATTCACTGTTGTGTAATAAATAATTTAACCCGAAACATTTTTTTTAAAGTTTTATTTTCTTGATAAACATTGCTTTATCATACATTGTAACATTAATTTTAAGGTATCCGACTACGTTCGGAACCGTGATTTTGCAAAAGTGTGTAAATGGATAATATTTATGATATTGAGTGTCACGTAGATTATGGAATACATGTATAAAATTCTTTTAAGGACATTTTGACAAAAAAAAAATTATTTAAATACAATATTTTGGCAAAAAAATAACTTAGAATAATCTTTTTTTCAAAATGTTCTCCTTTTGTGAAAAATGCTTCTATTATAATAATATTTTGACTGTATATAGCTCAGACCTCTGTACAGAGGCCCAAATAGAATTTTTGAAATATATAACTAAGAAGTGGGTTTACCCATGTTTTACGACAACAGAGGGAAGAAATTTTAAGAATAAAAAACACCGATCATTATTTCAATGGGTTGTAACTCGGAAAATAATGTGAATTTTTGAAAAATCATTGTTGAGCCTCTGTAGAGAGGTCTGAGCTTTATACAGGCAAAATATTATTATAATAGAAGCATTTTTCACAAAAAGAGAACATTTTGGAAAAAGGATTATTCTAAGTTATTTTTTTGCCAAAATATTGTATTTAAATATTTTTTTTGTCAAAATGTCCTTAAAACCATTTTATGCATGTATTCTAATCTTAGTGACACTAAATATCATGAAAACTATCCATTTATGCGCTTTTTTAAAATCACGGTTCCGAACGTATTAAGATACCTCATGGAAATTAAAAAAGCAAGCAAACTGTATTTTGTTTTAGTAATTTTTAAACATCCCGTATTATAATTAATTTGCATAGTTCTTAAATATAGCTTCATGCTTAACTATGTATCCACGATCGACATAATATTAATTTAATTAAGGAAAGGAGAAATTGTTCTTGCTTTTTTTCCCTGTGTTTTTAATGATATAGGAAAGCTTTTTGATTGCCTTAAAAAAAAAAAAAGAGTTGATTATTTTCTGTAAGACTCCGAAAACATTATTGCTTCTTTAATTAAAGAACATAATATGTAAGGACGAGCTATGAAACACAGTTTTATCCGTTAGTTACGGTTGTTTCGTTAAGGCGAAAGGTTTAATTGCTTAACAAGCAAGAAGTTAGATTACTTTTCAAAAAAGAAAATCACTTTCTTTACTTTTTACTTTTTAAGGAAACAAAAATGTATCCTACACCAGACCATTTTTCCAAAAAAATTTAAATTTCAAAATAAATGAATTCTTTTTCAATCCCTATGTATTATTAGCTCACACTTTATATATATATATATATTTATTTTTTTATCTTCGTGGAATTTACAATCGTTAATAAAATGCATTTTAAAGCTCTCAATTGAGCTCAAATTTTATATACAGGATTATTTTGAATGGCAATACAGTAATTTATAATTATAATTAATAAAACTATTTGATTAAAACTAATTATTCAAAGTATTACAAATGCAGCCACGTTAGCATAATTTTTGGCGACTTAGCGACCCTTTTGGCTACTTTGGTAGAAACATAAAAATGTTTTTTTCTCACATTTTAAAGTGCTCATTTGAGCTGAAATTTTCTAA
>BMAV01020272.1:139817-151190 GCA_019973955.1 Trichonephila inaurata madagascariensis
ATTTTATAGACACCATTGTTTTGGATGACAATACAATACTTTAATGACAATTAATAAAAACTATTACCACTTAATGGTGTGATTCTGTCATATGTATATACATATTTATATTAATTGTAACTATTTAATAAGAAGTAGCTAAAATAAAATTTTTCTTTCTTGATCTAAGTAGGAATTGACTTGAATTTTTTTTTTTTACAGTACTTGATTTTTATTTATTAATGAGCTGATATACCCGTTCTTCGCACTGGTGAACTAAAAAACTAAACAATTCAGATTGAAGGATAAAGAAATTGCTAACGAATTAATTTTACGTGAATTGCAAATCAAACAACAACAAAAAAAAAAGTTTTCTGCATATCTCAGCTGACCAACAAAAAAAAAATTGTTAAATTTTATTTTTTTAGGTCTATTAGCTGATAAAAAAAGATTTTTTTATTTATTTATTTATAACACCCCGTAACTCTCTTTTGGGTCGATTTCTGAAAACATCTTCCTAAGCTGATCTGCTCTGCAAAAAGTAACATATTGTTACAATTTTTTTTTTTGTAATAAAAGCTTAAAATAATGTAAATAATTTATATCTGAATGTGTAATGTGTTATAAAAAAAGGATTGTGTTTTTTACACAGCATAATAAATACAATTTTTGAAACAAGTATAATTATTTACGCTTACGTAAAATTATTTGTACATTAATGAATAACTGCATTATAATAAATATATAATTATATTAATCATTTTAAAAGCCAACTCTTCACTTAGTTTAATATTTCAGCGCAAGTCATCCACTCATTTTCTTAACTCCCCAAAACTATTGATTAGTGTCAATAAATTTTAATTTGTGTTTATATTCAATAATTTTTCTTAAAAGAATTCATTTTTCCCAAATTCACAAGGTCATAATTCGAGGGTTCTAGTCCTTTTACTGCTAATAATACACAATGTAGAGTGGTCAGATGCGGGTTTGTTCCTCTAAAGGGTATATATTCCTCAAGTTGATAGCATTTAAAAGGTGGACAATGAGGTGCCAGCTTAGTGTGGTCATTTTTACTTGATTATGATTTCAAATTAATGTATCCGTCACCAATATATCTCGTGATAGATCTCAATACAAGATTATCAAACATACAGTCAATCCAATATCATAGTAATTGAAGCGAAGTAGTTGTACACACACATATACAGGTATAGAACAATATAATAGCACTAATTTAAAAATGAGTTCTCCTATTATATTGTATAGTATTATATTCCTTCCTTTCACCTAATGATGGTGAAAGGGAAAGTATGAGTTAAGCATTCGGCAGTGTGAGAATTACATGAAAAAATTCCTTTTTTAGAAAAACGCCATTATATCCGACCTTTCCGACATTAAATGATGCATGGTAGTTGGAGCTCACCTCTCTGGAGTGTCCGTGTCCAGAGCAGTGAATCTTGTGGGTGTTTCAAGAACTACTGTGTCGAGGATTATGACAGTCTACACTAATATGAGTAAGGTGTCTTTTGAGAAGCGCAACAGTGGGCGAAAGTCGAAGGACCGTGATAGACGGGTGTTGAAAAGGAAAGTCATCCAAAGACGGAAGTACATTGCCGAATTTAACGTCCGAGATGAATACCCATTTTCAGAACCATGTATCTTCGAAAACCAATCAATGGGAGTTGCATACTTCAAAGTAGGGATGGCGATTTTTTCCGTAAAAAGATCGATTTTTAAATCGATTCGAATAGTATCCTGAATAATCGATTCACAAAAAAATCGAGTTCTAAAAGATCGATTTCTAAAAATCAGTTTTTTTTCAAATCTGAATTTACAATGTAAATATAAATCCGTTTTATGAAAACAAAATAGATACCGTAATAAACGATCTCTTATTACAAAAATCAGCGAATTTTTTAGTTCGAGGTATTTGACAATTACAATTATTTTTATTACCATATCAAAGCATCAGGTATAAAAGAAGAAATTTATTTTCTAAATCTATTTGTTACATTAAAAAGTTTAGAAAATAGATGAAATAGCTTATAGTTCCCAATGCTTAATATATAAGCTTTTTTAAAAACAACAACAGCTTTTTTAACAACTTTACTGGGATCCAAGCGGTTCCGTTCATCACTTGCGATGTTGCCGACAATCGAAAAAAGGCGTTCACAAGGAACAGATGATCCAACGATACTCATATACATCATGGCTATTGAGTGAACGTGATGAATACAGTTTTTTTTTTTTGTTCTTGCAAGTAAATTAATACTGTAACCACATCAACACCGTAATATTACGGGTTTTAAAGATAGTACATTCGATTAATTGTAAATAATTTTATGGTTTTTACCAAAACAGAAACAAATCGAATTTCGATTTTCTAGTGTGAAATATCGATTCACTGAATCAATTCAGTGCTTCATATCGATTTTAAAAATCGAATTTTCGGACGATCCCTACTTCAAAGATTCATAGCAGAGTAGCTATTTTCAAAAACCGTTAGTTTGGTATTGAATGCTATGAAGAGACTACAGGATGCCCAAAGCTGGTCAAACTGCAATCGGAACAGGTCATCTGGTCTAATGAATCCTCATTTAGTATTCCAGACCACCGAGAGTGTGTTCATCTATAGAACACCGGCAGAAGCATTTCATGTAAGATGCCTGGTTCCAAACGTGAAACATGGAGGCGAGTCTGTGATAGTGTAGTGTGCAATATTGTTATAGGGTGCAATATTGCTGTGTATTGAGGCATCTCGTTGTCTTGAAAGGGATGATTACAGACCACCATTATCGAAGCCTTCTTGAAGATCATCTTTACCCTATGCATTAGAACCTCTGTATGGGAGAACATACTGTGTTCCGATAGGACAACGTCCCTGTTCACACGTCTCGCTGCGTTGAAACATTTTTACATGCACATGGTGAGGAAGGAGTGCATATAACATGGTGTCTCTTGTCACCTGAACAGAACATCGTTCAGTGCTTGTAAAGTATTTTAGAAAAAAAAAAAAAAAACGTGCTCGGTTTCCTCTTCTATGCATATTGTCTGACCTCAAGATTGCCCTGCACGAAGAATAAGGGCAACTTCTGATATACTGTGTGGAGAGAGACTTGTAAGGAAATAAATAAGCGAATCTTCTAAAATAAGTAATTCCATTGCAAACACTGTGTCAAGATCCTTTTGTTGAATTTCAAGGCCTTCGGAATAATTTTATGGATGGCAGTGAATAGAAAATATATTTCGGAATGACGTATATATACGTCTGGGGCAATTTATGTTTGGTGAGTGAGACGTTTATATACACCGGTGGCACTTAAGATTTTAAAGTCGAATTGGAACTTAAGCGTCAAAGTATCGTATTATCGAATTCATACATTGTTTTTCTATGGAGGGGGGCGCGATGAAAATGATGATTGAATATTGGGTCGCAAGTATTGAAAGTTTGAGAAGCACTGGCGTAAGGGCTAAACCAAACTAATTTCAAGATTTTTTTAAAATCAGTTTAGATTAATGTTTGCAAGCTAATAAAACACATCCTTTGTTGATACAATACTTCTCCAGCTTAGTAAAAACATTTTTTGTGCATGTTTTTTTTTCAGAACTATGGTTGTAGTAAATATAGAATTCCCGTTAAGCGGGTGATTAAAATTACCAAGTAATGTACTGCATCATAAGGGGTCCAGGAACAAAATGAAGTAAATGACTCACAAGAGAATAAACCCACGTTCTAAAACAATTTTTGTGAATAAAGTATAAAATTTTATATTGTACGTTCCATACTTAGAATCTTACATGTTGACAATTATATTTATTGAAAGTCAAATTTAAGAAAAAATGTATTCTATATATATATATATATAGATGCTTTTAATATAAACAATATGTGTATTCCTTTTATATCCATGTTAATGTAAAAGGTTTTCTCTCTTTCTTCATTCTTCTAAAAAGTGCTCCTAGATTCTCTTTTTTTTTCTTCTAAATTGTTTAATGTATACTCATATATATAACCTGAAATAATTTTATTACTCTATTTAAACTATAGATATATCAAAAGATTTAAAGTTAAGTGTACCTTCCTATTTTAGTGCATAACAGTTTTTGGACGGAATCCAAACTAGATAATTTTGTAGGGAACTGGATTAATCCCTGATGAAGAATAGCAACAATTGTTATTACAGCTTTTAAAGGATTTAACTTTGAAAATGCAGATGGAGACAAAATAAAATACCTAACATTGTGAATTTCAGCTGCATTTGTTGTTCTTTGTATTTCTATTGAATTGTTCTCTTAGCCTCACTTACTGAATTCCTCTCTTTCAAATTGTTTTCTTTACTTCCTCAAGTAAAACATTTCAATTGCAGCCCAAGACTGATACTATATAAAAATAATAATTTAAACAAAAATAGTAATTATTCAAATTGTTCTTTTACTTATATAAGTACTACGAACTCTGAGATTTTAATTTTAGTTTAACACTAGAACGTCCAGGATTTCGATTACACTTAAATAAATTAAGCAAATAAAAGTCAACATGTCTTCAATTAATTGAAATTATCTTTAAAATTATACATAATTGTGCGTGGAATTCAAAATTTCTATCCAAATGACACATACGAAATAGACATAGACTTGAGGATTTCACAGGATTTTAAATATATCATTGATTAAATAAACGATACTTTCACTAAAGCATATTTCTGAATTTAAACTAACCCTGATTTTAATTTAAATATAAAAACAAATGCTTGCTTTCCACATGAATAGTGTTTAAATTTGATGAAACATAGCAATTTCTTTATATCATTTCAACAAATATAGTCGGGCTATTAAAATTTGTTATTATCAATCAACACGTGTTCACCGTTATTAAAATTGTACACTTTCTGAATGATTTTCATTCATTTGTTTGCAATATTTTTATCAAAACAAGAGTTTTGATAAAAATATTGCAATAAATATTTCTTAAGATCGTTTTAAAATGATGCACATTCTTGTTCTTTCTTGGTTGTTGCGGGTGTGGTTAGAGTAAGAAACAGACATGATCTGATAATCATTACTTTTAATTCAGCCATTAGCACTTATGAGAATGCACTCAGAGAACTTAGACCCCGAGGATCAATAAAACTTATTAGACATATAGAATCAATTTTCTTAATTATTCTCTTGAATACTAGTGTTTCAAACTTGCTAATTCGTCAGCCGTAAGGTGGATGTCTTCCATCATTCAATGAATCCTTCCCTTTAGATCAGGGCTTCTCAAACTTTATATATTTGCAATCCAATATTCAACCATAATTTCCCTCCCCTCCCACAATCCACAATACAATAACAATGCATTAAATTCAATAATACTATACTTTGACGCTAAACCTACAATACGACTTTAAACATTTAAGTACCACCGACGTATAAAAACGTTTCACTCAGCTAGAGCATTAATTAGCCAGGACATATTCCGTCTGTTTGAAGTACGATCTCTTCTGTAAACTATTATCCATAAAATTATTCGAAGGCTTTGTAATGTAATAAAATGAACTTGACAGTGTTTGCGAAGGATTTTCTTATTTATTTCTTTTCACTCCCCCCCCCCCCTCATAACACCAGATACCATCGCCTACGTTGTTGTTACGAATTTCATTGTTGAACAAATGACAAAATTTTTAATCAGCAATTAAGGGCCTCATTATAAACCGTACAAATGATCAAGATTAGTGTTAATTTTTGCATATAATTTTATATATGATAAGCCCATGGGGACACTGGTAATTATTAAACTTGTTCTTAACTTAGTAATGCTATACATTAATTATAAAATACTTTGCGCAGTACTGATGTATTTATTCAGTTTAAAGGTATATTTTATGTTTTATTATGTCAGAATGTATTTTGTTTGTTTACTTTCAACAATTTAATAATTTTTTTTAAATCTTTTGTTTTTGACTTTTCAATGTGCTCGTATGGTTTGTATTTGCATGAAATCAAGTCCTCTCTAAGAAAAGCGGTTTTCAACTAAAATCATAGTTAAAAAGAGTATTTTACCCAAGAGGATTCATAGAAGCCCAAATAGA
Organism: Trichonephila inaurata madagascariensis; assembly: GCA_019973955.1. NCBI lineage: Eukaryota > Metazoa > Arthropoda > Arachnida > Araneae > Nephilidae > Trichonephila > Trichonephila inaurata. The sequence goes on from BMAV01020272.1 coordinate 145,871, forward strand.
TCCCGTTACAAAGTTACCACAATAACCAATACCTATGATACAATAATATTAAAATGTGCGATCTGCGATTAAATTGAAGCATTCTTTGTGCTTCTTCATAAAGCAAGAAACTGATCATACAGGCCATCAAACAATCTCAACTGACTTCCTTACTTACGCATACTACTGTCAAAGCCACAACCTAAAGTTCAGCAACCAATCTTTCTTTCGATTTATGTAGGAGATGAATTCAAAATGGTTTTCTACGAGAGAAAAGGTCTAATTACGAGATTAGGTTTTCAAAAGTAGTTTATTCAGGATCAAAAGCATTTATTATCTATGGTAGTAAACATAAAAATATACTTCATTTTAAAAGCATTTAAAGGGAAAAAAATCATTCTCGTAGATAAGCGTGCCACTCGGACATAAAAACATCTGTATCTCTTTTCATCATCTGCAGTTATATATTTATAACACGTCCTCATTTGCTTTTAAGGTGTTTCCAGCTTCAGATAACTCAATATCCACGGATCGGGTTCAAACCAGATTCGAGACTCAAATCCTAGATCACAGCATGGAAAATGGAAAAACATTAGTTAGTTTTTATAAACTGTTAAACAAAAATAACTGCAGAAGGAATATTTGCAGGAGCAAGCATTTGGTTAAATGCTAACCACGACGTCTCGTTCCAAATGACCCACTGAGGAAGGTCGAAGATTGTTCGATAAAGATGGCGTGTGGTTAAAACCTGTGACATGGAGAAATTTGAAATACAAACTCATTTCGACAAAAAAGGGGGACATGACACACGACAAGTAAGGATGCACGATATCTTCCACGCACACATTTCTATGAAAGAAATTGTGTCGAAGCAAAATGTACTTATTAAAGAGTTACAAAGTATTAAAATCAGCTTAGTTAAGATTTTATTTTAAAGGTAAATAACTATGCAATTAAATTATATAGGTAATTTAAAGATATTTATTTAGTACATTTTTCTCTGTTACCTTAAGGGTTATTTTGATACATTTTGCTCATTTGGTTCATTTAAAAAGTGATATTATTTTTTTATATATAAATATCACCTTATACATCTAATTACACTGTATTATTCCTTTTTAACGCACAAACATTTTAAATTTAATAAATTTCTTATGTGGTGCTAATCCGCGTAATTACAAACATGTAGTTTTAAGAACAATTACCCGTGTCCATTGACGTATGATTATATGAAAGCGAAAGTTACATTTCTCCAGTCTCAAAATATCAAGAGAAATCTCTTTCGAACAACGAATGCTTTTAGAGAACACAGTGGATTTTAGTGAAATCTCGAATTAAACCTTCTCTAATCCTTCAAAGTTTTGAAATTCGATCCACTAAATTTGAATTGGATTATTCTTGAATCCACGGGGAAACAGTTTCTCTCTCTCTCTCTCTCTGTGTGAGTTTAATTAAACATCTTCCAAGAATCTTCAGGTGAGCCATCTTCTCAGAGAACGACGATGAAATTTAATGACCAAACTTATTGAGAACCTAGACTAAATTTTCAATTCATTACATGTTTTCATAAATGTAACTTATTAGAAAGGATGTGTGTTTATTTAATTTGGACGATTGTTTTAAAGTCGAGAAGAAATAAGCAGGTTTTAAAACTAGTATTATCTCAAATGTAATAATTTGTGGAAGTATTTCTTTTCGCAATATATTGTACTAAAAAATCTACTTCTAAAATCATTATTAACAAGATGTTAAAACAAAAATAAATACTCCAACTAAATATTAAATGCATTTTTTTATCGATATATAATTATATTAAGTAAATTAATTCCGTTTCTTATTGCAGCATTAAGATATATTTTCGATGAAGAGCCTTTTTAAGAAATTCTCTGCGTCAATGTTTGGTAGCGTTTCCCATTTCAATTCATATATATTTTCTCTGCATAACTAGGTATGGACTTCTATTTACACCATTTAAATCTTAATCAAAGACATTGCCCTTTCAACTGGGTTTAATAATATATTTATGAAAAACGTTCAATTTCATGTTTAGTTTCCAAGCATAGTTAGATCTTTCTATAAATGGAGCATTAAATACAAAAATTCAAAATAAATATTGCTAGTGTAATTATACATACTGTTGCCCATTTTTCAATATAATTTGATTCTAAGAGGAAAAATAAATTTAAAATGTATAAATTAGTCATAAAAATTGGTTATAAATTATCCCTTTATCTACCGATGGTAGTTATATGTACCACTCACTTTAAAATTACATAGAATAACCATCTTTACGACTTCTCTGACGATACTTAGAATGAATATTCTTTAAAATCCATTATTTTAAGATATGTGGCAGCACGGGTTCTATGATGAATATTTTAGCGGAGAAGGCGAATAGTTTTAAAGCAGAGATTGCGTTTTCAGCGGATTGCGAAGATTATCATTTTTGTTCTGAAAAAATAGTTAATGTCAAAATTTAAATATCTTACTTATTTTTGTATGTTAAGGAAAACCCGCGAAAATGATTTGACTATTTAATTTAAGTGAACAGTGTATATAATTAATTTTACAGTGGCATATCTTTAATTAATGAATTAGTTCTAACGGATTAAATTCCCCAAAGTTGTGTATTTTTTTATGTATATCACTTAATCTTCAATGTAGTGATTCAAAAAGAAAAAAAATATTGCATGAGAAAGAAACTGCAGTGAATCATAGAGCGATAAATAAAGGGCTAAAGTCAATAATAGGACACTGGCTCACGCAAGAACCTGGACTTCTCGCTCAGGGTATGTTATATCCACTGTGTAACTGACTTTAAGTTGATATCCTTTGACGGGCCCTACACATTCTTAGCTTGTAAGCGAATTCTAAATATATATTTTTGGATACCGCCTCTTTGGGTATGCCATACCCTATGCGTAAATCGCCGTTACAGTTCTAAATGCAGGAGGCTGCTTTAAAATCTTTCTCATGCAATGGCGTATTATTGTTTTGTTGTTGTTATTGCACTCCCACATTGATCAGCAATACTAGACCAGGTCCATGACATCGTGCATTTTCAAAAAAATCCAAACCCAGCAAGGGATCGTCTGCTAAATACTGCTTGGTGAGACCTAGGCATTCGAGGATGTGAGAGGGAGAGACTGGCTCGGAAGAATAGTTCGTGCACAGTTTAAAGATCTTGCATCTGTCGGAAAATTTTATTGTTTTAGGATGACCACTTCGAAAGCGGGCTAGAAGAATTTGATCCTGTCTTTTAAAACCGTGGGCCAGAGAACCTCCAGGACGAGAACATTGATACCAATGGTGCTCAGGGGGACAATCAAAGCGGTCATATTCTCGTGTTTAGTTCTAGAGAAAATCTCCAAAAAGGTGAGGGTTGCTGACGGCTCTGGTACCTCACAAGCGCCAGCCTTGACCAAAGTGTCGCAATCTAATTTCCCTCTAGATCTACGTGAGAGGGAATCCACTGCAGATGAATTTCATGCGAAGTGGAAAGTCGTTTTAACTTGGTGAGTATTGACACTTCAACATTATCTCTCACACTTTGCCAATTATACAAGTGCTGTATTGCACTTTTACTATCAGACAGTATCCAAATCTCTTTTCCAATTGGAAGAAATGCAAGAGAACCAAGGGCCCCATCCATGGCTATTAGCTCACAGCGAAAAAATGAGCAACCGTCGGGATTCTTAATATATGTTCTTCCGATTTGATGTAAATTCCGCTGCCAGATCGATAATAATCGTCTCTACTGCCATCCATATAAACCTGAACGGCGTCAATTTGTATGTCTCCAACTCTCTTTAGAGCTAGTTGCTTTAGATAGGCAGGAAGGTCTGATTGTTTATTCACGTGTACTGTGGTAATTCTGGATAGAAAAAGGCCCCGCCAAGATCGCCCGCTGGGTCAAGACATTGTTACAGGTGATGAGGTTCCACAGCACCAACGGTAAGGTTAAAAGAGACCATTTGACTGAAGAGACTGTTTCGCCTGAGTCTCTGGTTATTACACTAGTCTATGAAGTAAGCTGAAGTACGATTTCGAGAATCCAGACTTCTGAGTTTGTTGTAGTATTTTGTTAGACATGCACGTCTCCTAAGGCTGAGGGCAGTAGTTCCACCTCAAAAAGTACTATATTTGTGGGACAAGTATTTCTTAGACCAGTGATGATCCGAGTAGCGCTGTGCTGGACATTTTCAAGTTTCTGAAGATTTGAAATGGAGGCGCTACAGTATACTGGAATGCCATACTCCAAGTAGTGCCTGATTAGTGAGATGTACGTGTTTCTGAGATTTTTGCTCCCCAATCACATCCAGAGATATATCTCAAGATGTTGAGCCGTTTAGTTGCCTTCAATACAACATTGTCAATATGTTTGTTTCCCAGAATTTCAGGGTCCAATACGAAACCCAAATATTTTTGATGTTTATCCACAGTCAATGGTTGATTATACAAAAAGATATTAGGGTGGAAATTACATAGCTTTATATTGGTTGTAAAGAAGATAACCGTATACTTAGTAGGGTTAAAAGTCAGTTTGTGGTCTAGAGCGAAATTCCGAATGTCCTGAAGGACAAGATTAATGTCTCTCTCCAGTTTCGTTAAGTCAGAATCGGAATTCCAAAGAACAATATCATCAGTGAATGAACCGACCTCACATTTCCTCTTGATAACACTCTCAATGCCTGATAAGTAGAGCGAGAACAAAGTTGGGCTTAGAACTGAACCCTGAGGCACTCCTAGAAAGAACGAAAAACTCCTGGAGAGGGAATTATTAAACTTCACTCTGATAAGTCTGTTTCTCAAGAAATCGTAAATCCAGAGGGTAGGGCTTTTCCTCTAATACCAAGCATTTTATACAGTTTGATAACAAGAAAATTATTCCAGACTCCGTCAAAAGCTTTGGATAAGTCCAGAAAAACCATCACAGTATGATTAGTAGGTTTCCTATTGTGAGCATCTCTAATCCTTTGACAGAAGTAAAGAAGCTGATCTGTATTACTATGTCCCTCTCTGAAACCGTACTGTTCCTCCAGATTGTGGGAATGTAGGTGAAAAGTCAGTCTTCTCAAAACCATTTTCTCAATTATTTTGCAATCAATACTGGTTAAGGCAATGGGTCGATAACTCTCAGGGGAACCATTAGTTTTTCCACATTTCTTAACCTTTAGGAGACGGCGGTTTTTGTGAGAAAAAAGCCCTTAAAGACGGCGCTTCCAGCGAAGTTTACTTCCCCCTTTTTTGCAGCTGATTGATGGCACCATAAATCGGCGGACAAAAGAAGCAGAGTACTCGGTGATATCCCGCTGAATAGTGGGGATGTTCGCAGCTTAGA
>BMAV01020272.1:173087-185594 GCA_019973955.1 Trichonephila inaurata madagascariensis
GGTAATATTCTAAGCTATGTTTATTCAAAACCACGTAAAAAAGAGGGTTTGATGTGTATTGTATTCAATTAGTATGCTTTCGACAAGTTTTAAAATAAATACTGAAAAAATGTGCTATCAGTGTGCAAAACAAATAGATTTTAAAAACTAATACAGAGGTACTTACGTTATCAGTAATTCAATATCAGAAGACTAAGACGTATGAGGATTTGGCGGAAAAAGTGCTTGACACTGGGGGCAACTGATTCCGAGGCGCAAAACAAAAAAATATAGTTACACGCGAATTTTAATTCATTTTTCAATTTCTACACTATTAGCTTGCACTCTCTATATATTTATTTATTTATCTTGATGGAATTTTCAGTCTTTAATAAAATACATTTTAAAGTTTTCAATTGAGCTGAAATTTTATATGCATGATTATTTTGGATGACAACGCAGTAATTTAATTATAATTAATAAAAAATGATTGATTAAAACTAATTATCCAAAGAATTACAAATACAGTCACGTCGGCATAATTTTTGGCGACTTAGTGACCCTTTTGGCGACTTGTGTGAAAACTTGAAAAGGTTTTTTTGTCACATTTTAAAACGCTCGTTTGAGCTGCAATTTTCTATACACTATTATTTGGGGTAAAAATACGATAATTGAATTATAATTAATTAAAATGAATTGACTGAAACTAATTATTTAAAGAATTACAGATACATTTACGTTGGTTTCATTTTTAGTGACTTAGGTCAAAATTTTAAAATATATTTTTTTTCTCACGTTTTAAAGCATTCAGTTGAACTGAAATTTTATGGACACGATTGTTTTGGATGACTATACGATACTTAAATGATAATGAATAAAAATTAATTACCACTCAATGTTTTGATTCTTTCCTATGTATATACATATTTATATTAATTGTAATTATTTAATAAAAAGTAACTAAAAAATAAAATTTTTCTTTGTTGATCTAAATAGGAATTGACTTTAATTTTTTTTCTGTATTACTTGTTTACTTGACTATTTACTTTTAGTTGATCATTGTACACACTTTCCATTCATTAATACCGAGTGTCACTAGCCTTTAGACAGATACATGTAATATTATGTGTAAATCACAATACCTTTTTTTTTTAGGTTGGAGCCGCACTGAATATTTCCGATGCACGAAAAATACATGTGGCTTGAAATTATTTTCACAAATTCCATTACTATTGAATCATACGAAATAACAATCATAACTGTCAAATGTTTAGACAACGGTCATCGAGTTGACAGACATTATAATTTCAAAATTACTGGAAAAGGTATCAGTGTGGATGCTATAAAATATATTAAAGTTTTTCTAATAAAACTCAAAATCCTCTGACTGAATCAGAAGAGTTAACAAACGATCTATCCTCAACAGAATACACTACAACCATGGATTGTATCTCCAGTACAAAATGGAATAATTAAAAAAATATAAAGACTTGAAAAAAATAGAAATTGACGTCAGAAACTATCTTGAACTCAATCAAGCGCTTAATACAACACTTGACATAAAAGAACCACTAGATAAAGCTGAACAAAGAAAAGTAAATAAATAAAATAAAATAAAAATTACCAAATTGTTCCATGGTATAAAATTTAACAAGTTTTCATTCCTACAGTACTTTCAAGCTTAATTGAAGTTTGTATTCTTCTTCCTCTTAATGAAGAAGTATGGCGATTAGTTAGACTGCTTTCTCCAAAAGTCCATTTAGAAGGATTCAGGAAAGAACGTGCTCTCTCACCGTTTGGAGTCATCAAATCTTTTTCTTAGCTGTTTGGTTTTGATTCGAAAGATACTCAGCCGGAATTTCAACTTTCTTTTCACACCCGATATCTAATATTCAGCATGCCACATACAAAAGAAGTGCAATTAGATACATAAGATGGAGAAACATCCGAAAATAACTAAAATAAGAGAAAATCTCAATTTCACAAAGCGAATAAATAAGAACAATTTACATATTTTTCCCAAAAATTAACTTCATGCCTTCATTCACTTGACATTGATCCTCTGCTTGTGTTTTACTTCCACTTCATCCACTAATGCTAAGAATATCTGTTTTTAAAAAGGTTCACTGCTTATGTTGGTGTATGTTGTTAAAGCTGTCTTGGGTTAATGTTAAAGAATAAGACCCCAATTCGGAACAGTTTTCCATATATAAAAATACTCACAAACGTTAGTATTATATACTGGCTTTACTATCCTGTAGAGAATCACTTATTTTATCGTACTGCTGATTTTTATACGAGTTGAACTACTAATTTTTTATACGAGTTTTTTGACACATTTTTTCTTTTATAAAATGTGTTTAACATTTTTTCCCTATATAGTAACGCTAAATGAGCTATTTCTTTACATGCTTAAAATAAAAACAAATTATTTATGAATTATTTTGAAATTTTAAAAGCCCTATATTATAAACAAATGCATGAGTTACATTGCCATAAATTTTCATAAAAATTGAGGCAATTTTTTTTGTCGAAAAATGGGCTCCGCGTCATGTTTACGCTCTCGTACATATGGCGAAAACAGCATTAAGCAAAAAGAAAAAAAATAATGTATTTAGGCCTAGTGGTGCTTTGTTCTGGTACAATCATATCAAGGAGCTAAAATAAAAGAAAGTACTCAATAACTTTAAAAGTTAAATTTTCGTAAAGTTTTAATTTATCTTTAAGTCGGCTCGGTGGATTAGAGGTAGCGTGCTGGCTTACTAAGCCCTAGGTTAAGGGTTCGATCGCAGTTGCAGAGGAAAGATTTTCTGCAAAAAGTAGTTGGGTTCGTACGCATGCCATATGATTATGCGGTATGTAAGATTCCTTGAGTATGAATTTGGCTCTGATACACTCAAAATTAAATCGCTGTAATATTCAGAATTTGACGAGGGCTTGAATTAATAATAATTCACGTTTCCAAATTTAGTTGCGATTGCCGCCACTAGTTGGTGCCATTATGAAATGGCTTTCACGTTTGGGGACTTGCCTTATCTGCAACGGCTTAGTTGCCAATATGCAGCCTATTTGAGAAAAAACCATATTTTCTCCACAAATAAACTTCCCTTACATCCAGCAATATATTGATAAGCAATTAATGTGCTAAGAAGTGTTCATTAAAAAGATTAACTACAAATTTAATCTCCTGTGTTGTAAGTTAAAGAAAACATATCATTTTTAAGCCTAATCGTGCCTTCTTCTGATACAATCATGTGTCAAGGAGTTAAAAATAAAATTTTAATGACATTAAAACTGAATTTCCTTAAAGTTTTAATTTATCTTTATGTTTAACATTGTGCATCTTTCTTTCAAATTGATGTTCTTTTGACTTCAAGTGGGCTTTAGGTACTTAGGTCACTCTCTGACAGGCTCTATTAGCTGTCCTTCTATTAAGGGGACATGGTACAATTTAGACAAAAAATTTTAATTTAAGGATTTTTAAAAATTTTTTGGCTGTTTCCTATGTATGTATACTATGTTAAACAGATTTTGTGCTAAAAATTTCATTAAAAGCTAGCCATGTAATTTTTTAAGGAAAAAATTAAAAATTTGTGAAATGATTTGAAAATGCTACTCCTCCTACAAAGTTTACGTACATACATGAAATTTGATTTACAAGTACGTCAAACTATGTATATAAAAGTGGGTATATATGGGTTTTGCGTTAACGTGATTGGTATTCATACAATTCCTCTTTTTATGAATGTTTATTGAAAATTTATTAAAAAATATACAAACTCTGAGTTCAATTATTTTTTAAAAAATAAATATTGCTTTGATTCAAAAATGCATACCAACTTTTGTTACATGTACTATTAGCAAAAGGTAAAAAAAAAAATTCAAAGAATTAGGCACAATAGAAAAAAAGCCTTAGCATTTTAAATGAAGACAAACTAGTTACTTTATCTTCCAGAGATAAATCCGTTTAAAATTTTGATTTGCCATAGAGATGTGAATAAAAACAAACGTGAAAGCTATTATAATTCTGTGTTTCTTAAGAGTTAAGAGCTTTCAAATTTTGTGAGGTTAAAGAGAAAAGTATATAAAGAATAATTTAGGCTAAAAAAATTAGATTTGATTTTTTGACCGATTTTGTTTAATTGAATCTTACTGTGTCCTCTTAATCATCTTGTGGAAATTCGTCTTTGTGGTTTGAGTTTAAAATCACTTTCCGTAGAGAAAATTTGATTCTATGCTAATCAGAGCACTATTAAAACCCTGGAAATGGGTGTGAGAGTTAGTACTTAGCTCTTTCGCTGTCATTCATGTGTGTTGAAATAATTGGCTTTAAAAACGTGGAAATAAAATAGAAGTTTCGAAGTGGAATATAGCAGCTTACAAAAAATTCGACAAGTGCTCTACCGTCGTATCTAAAAAAAATACGTGTTTAATTTACTGTCTTATAAGCTTTAGGTAGGAAACTAATTTAGATTGCTCCCTTGGTTTCTTATCTCTAATTGATCACAAATTGATTGAACTGAAATAAAAGATATCATTTTTATAACATTTCTGATTATCTGGTACCCCAAATCACACCTGCAAACGCCGGTTTGCTAGGAATGTCACTCGAGGAATGTCTTACTTCCATTGGAATTTCCCTAATTTCTTTCTTTGAGGAACATTTAGTGTTGTTCCAAATGGGAAGCCATATTTTTGCGCACCTTTGGAAGTCATTTAAGATTAATTCAATTTTTGTGTTTAATGTTGAAACATAGTATGATCATCACTAAAAAAATATGTGAAAAAACATGAACTACCAAACATCGCTGAATTAACGATGCAAAAATATGAGTGACTAAAAAATGATAAATAGTTCTATTAAAAATTTCAAGAAAAAAAAGTTAAGTATATCAGGTACAATTTCATAATAGATTTAAAAATATATAACATTTCCCATTTAGTACTATAATAACATTTAAAAAGAGAGCTAAATTCTGCTACAAGTCCAACTTTTTAAAAAAAGATTTGTAAAATCCTGCTATATATTATAACATTCGGTGTGTGTGCGGGGGGGGGGGGGATCTAAGAAATTGGGAGTTTACCACAGATTTCTTTAATCCAACAAAATTATTTCCCTTCAGATGCATCCGTTTTAAGAATACATATGTACGCTTTAATTTTTTTTTAAATATTTTTTTTCCTTTAAAGCAACTATTAATAAAATATGAATTATTTAGTTAGTCAACGTAACTTTAATCGAGATAATTTTATTTTTAAGAAAGAGGAATTAATAACTGTGTTACGTTTAATGACGTGAAAAACAACAGATGTTTTTTTTTAATCTTAAATTTTAGAACCATTGATCAATTCATTTAAAGTTTTTCAGTGGTTAGGCCTGATTTCTGTATGGATTCTGTAATTTTCGACTGGCGACGAAATATTTTCGATTGATGAGGGAGACACATGAGCTGGCAACCAACTTATAAACTTCAACATCGTCTGAACGTGAGAGCTTTCATCCACGAAACATTTAATATGCATCCAACCATCTACCAAAAGTTAGTTGTACTAGGACATGAACTCCCGATTTTCCGGTCATGAGTTCGTCACTAAAACCTTTCCTACAATTTAACACTAGAACGTCCGCGATTTTAATTACCCTTAACAGTCCACCTGCGTTATTTCGACTCCGCAAAATAAAATATATAAAATAATTGTTTTAACTAAATAATTGCAGGACTACTTTTCAGATGGGTCTGGGCTTAAAAAATTTTCATATTATTTCAAGTAATCTTATGACAATTTATATCATAAAAAACTGACGTTGACATTATGTTTCGCGAAGCTTGATGGACCACTGCTTTGACGCAAAATATTTCGAGTCGTAAATCTGCCAGGAATATTATTAGTATGCTGTATCCATTTTGTGTCATCCCTTGCGACATATAGATCAGGATTTACTTGAATATTCTGAATTACATCTGCAATTTCCTCAGATTCTTCGCAGTCACTTCGACTCAATCTTATGTCTTCATCGGAATATAAATTAGAGAAAGACACACACGCACAGCTTAACATCATCCGAATCATTCTCAGGAAACTCTCGCAACAAAATAGAAATTTCCTCAGGGTTTAGACCTTTTCTTCCAGCCATCGTTTCAAGGTGTTTTTTCTGCACTAAGTTCTCAAATCGAATGGATTTTTTATGAGCAGATAAGCAAATACTATGTAACGAAACAGATAAAACTTAGTATAATTGATTCATTTGCACTGTGAAATCAATAATACTGCATTCAACGTCATATACATGTGTGGCAGGACTTTAGGGATTTTGTTTTACTAATAGTATACAATTAGTGAACTATCTTTTTTTAAACGCCAGCTATTTATAATGACAAACTACGTTGGTGTCGAAACGACGCCAGTGGACGTTCTAGGTGTATTGATGTAAAATCTCTCCTAATCCACCTAGAATTACAAAACATTTGTGAAATCACAAGGGAAAACAATTGTGTCGAGAAAAGAAAATTTCAAATTCCCTGAAAAATGCGGAAAGAAGAACCAAGTAAACAGGCTCCTGTGTTAAATTGACACCGACGAACGTTCTAGTGGAAACATTTGATTATCTCAAATCCATGTATTTTTGACAAATACAGAAAAACATTTACACCTGAAGAAAAATAGGTGCAAAACTAAAATATCTGATTAAAAGGAATCGAATGTAATGTGATGTCTTCAGGAACATTTGGGTTTTAGCTGATAGTCGACCTTCTATAAAGCACCTTTCTCATTGGACAATTGTTAAAGATAAGACAAGCCTAAGAATTTTTGTTCTCGTTGTTCGTTTTTCTTCTAGCTGCATTGTATACTTTCAACGGCTTCCCTGTCATATTTGATTGAATGGTAATGAGATAGCCGATAGTTTGGCCAAGTGTGCCACTGCTGACACTTTGCTGTGCAATACTTGTTTAACTTTTGCCTAATTCTCCTCCCTTAAAAGATGCACTTTGGAGAATATCACATGTTAATCCTTCGTAATTTCGGGAAAGAACTCGTTGCTGACACCAGCTTATTATTCCTAGAATTGAGCAGACAACTCATTGAAGATTGTTTTTGTAGCTAAATCAAATCTCTTGCTTTTCAACAGGGTGGAAAAGTCTTTACAGAGAGTCATTGGTGCAAGGATTATAAGGCCACCCCCAGTCACACTCGTAAATGTTTGAATTTTACTATTGACAAGAGATTAGGGAATCCTATTTTATTTTTGGATTTTTTAATGATTTTTTGTTTTATAGAGATGGTGTAGCTAAGCTTCACCATCTAGGAAAAGAAACAACAGCAAAAAGAATCGAATGAAAGAAACTTCAAATATAAAGCATGTTTATTGAATTTTTAATTGTTTTAACTTATGAGCATAAAAAACAAAAAGTATTTGACATAAGTGTCTTCACCTATTCTATTACGTTTTTTTAGTAGTTCCTCTATATAGTGTGTTGCCGAAATCGATCAACAAATTCAGAAGATTTATAGTACGCAGCATGGAGACGACAGATCATCATAGAACATGGGGTTGCAAACCACGTTTAGTCGGAGTAATTTACAAATACACTTACGAAGGATGTGATGTCCAATTTTAATGTAATAGAGCTGAAGAGGTAATAAATACATTTATTAGACGCAAAGCATGTTCACAATACGAACAATACATCTCAGTTTGACCTCAGAAATGCAATGGAAAGTGTTTTTCACAGGAATTGTTTGAAGTTGGTGCCACGTAGGGGGGCCATAGCACAGCCGATACCGACGGATGAAGGAATGTCGGATGCTTTTAAGATAATCCGGTTGCTTTTGAGTTTTCAAGATATAATACATTGTTCATATTGTAAACATGATTTACGTCTAATAAATGTATTTCTTACCTCTTCCACTCTATTTCATTCCACTCAACATCACATCCTTCATAACTATCTTTCCATATTACTCTGACTAAGCATGGTTTGAGACCCAATGTTCTGTGGCGATTTGATGTCTACATGCTGCCTATTACCACCCCTTGGAATTTGTCGGTAAAATTCGGTAACACCCTGTATAAACAAAAAATAATTGACAAGAGAGACCTCATCTATACCATTATGATTTCTTACTTATCCCTTTATGTATAAACAGCGTTTGTACACAAGAAGAATCATACTATTTTGTAATAACTTTATATAATCTTTCTCACGTATACAGTGGTGGCCAAAATTGTGAAAAAAATTAAATTTAAAATCGTAATGTTTTTTAAGTTTGTATGCTTATAGAAAATGTTACGTTGCACAAATGCGAAGTCTTTTATATCATTTTAAAGGGAATTTAATACTAAATTCAATATAAAAAAACAAAATTTAAATATATACAAACCAAAAACATGTTATGTTGCAATAACTAAAGAAATACTTTAGATACTGATGATAGCAAAGAGTTATCATTGCTTCGTGGGAAGCATTTTATTATTTTTTTTTATTATTATAACTTTACATCGATGTTTCATTGAGTTGAAAATAGATTTAAACTCTTGATTCGTTATTACATGAAGACAGGAAACAATTCAGGAAACAATCCTCATATAGTTCCTTTTTATTTCTTGGATATCTCATTTGTACAAGAACTTGTAAACAATTCCACAAGTCTCCGATAGGATTAATGTCAGGACCTTTCTGTGGTCAGAACAAAAACTCAATGATCTTAAAACGATACTAGAGTCTTTCGACTACTCTACTGTTTGGCAGGGGACAGAATCTTGCTGAAAATAAATGAAGAATTGTTAGTAAGTATACCAATGATGGAAGGCAGAAATTCGGGTTCTAGAATTATCTCATCCATGATATGAAGGCGATCAATATTGGCTGCTTATATGCATAACCAAATCATAAAACTATGTGGGTAATTCACAATAGTCTGGATGAAGGCAGGCAACTTTCTCCTATTCTACGCCTTTCAATTTTTGCCATTACTACCGAATAATGATATATTAATTTCATCCCACCATATTACTTGTGATCACCAATCATTTGTTTAATTAATGTATTCCTTCGAACCCTGTAGTCTTTTTTTAGCGCTGATGTAAATTGATCTAAGGCCTTTTTCGTGGGATTCCACCTCTTCGTCTAACATCTGCTGTTCTTCTGGTTGTTTTTGATTTGACCGAAACACCAGCATATCATTCATATAATTTCGTATGGACGTTTCTGACATTCTTCTATCTTGGAGACATAGTATTTTCATTCATCTGACATCTAGAGATAGGGTGCCCCTTTTTCAGCACATTTTCTGCTATGTGTTTTATTAAATATTGCTCCTGACATCTTAAGCAAAACTTTCAGACTCCAGATGCAGTCACTGTACCACCCGCCTGTCTTGAAAGTTTAACATAAGAAAGACAATTTTCTAGCCACACATCACTTCCTATGTGTTTACTCTATTCTTTTATTTGATCTCATTGCTTCTTGACTAAATATCGTTGCCCTGTCCAGGAAACAGTCCTGACTTCAATCCTAACGATAACTTGTAGCAACGTTTGAAAAATCTTGTCCGAATGAGGTACCCATGGAATAAAAAGGAACTAATTCAAGACATAATTGTTTCCTGGTAACATGTAATAACGAAGGCAGAGCTTAAAATGATTTTCAGTTCAAAAAATCATCGAAGTGAAGCTGTTATAAGAAATACAGCTACCCCACAATACAATTATAACTCACTGCTATCGTCACTATCTAAAGTATATGGATGGCTGTTGTAGCATAATGTTTTTTGCGTAGCAAATATATGAATTTTTTTTTTTTGTATTGAATTTAGTTTTAAATTCCCTTTAAAATATTTAAAGACTTTGCATTTTGTGCAATAAAACATTTTTAATAAGCGTGCAAACTAAAAAAACGACAAATTTAAAAAGTGTCGACAATTTTGGTCACAACTGTATAAGCAAACAGTAATATTCTTTTGTCACTAATCAATACATTAGCTATTAACAAAACAGTGTCTTATCTTAAAATTTTTATTACAAATATTCTATGAAATTGTATTTAAAGATATTTAACTGATAGAGATTAAATCAGAAAGGCCTTCTTAAAAAGCTTTTATATCCGTCTTTTACAAAAACTGTCGTAAAATTTGATCAATAAAACTAAACACAGAAGGGGAAACTGCATTATCATTTAATATTATTGTAGAAAGACAAAAATATCAATTCAAATTCTTCTCAATCAAATTAATCACTATTAACTCTAAAAAGAACTATTTTCAGAGATTTTCTCAGGTCGTTTATCTTTCTAGCGAGCTATTCGAATGTTGTTTATATTTTGCATTTTCCCCAATTATCCCTCTCAAATCAAAATATCCTCTTTTATCTCTCCATGGGGACAAAATAGCAAATATTTACCTGCGACATTAAGGTAAGGAGAGCAGAGAGCTTTGTGTCTGTGTGATTGGAAGTGACAACCCTCGCCACATCGGTAGAGAAGCCTAATGATGTTAATCCGACTGTAAAAGAATATGTCGGATAGGTCAGGCGTTCTGTCGGTCCACAGATTTGATTGGTTTAGTTACTCGGATTCTGTGGCCACCGTTTCAGCTTTTAAGTATCAGAGCTACACTCAAAAATTTATGCCATGAAATTTATGCAAAATATGTGAGTGGAATTGCTCTTTTAAAACGTTTCAAACAGTGAATTTTAAGCGCAGTAGTAGAAGTTTATATTTGCTTAGGTATGATTTAATTTCAGATGTAGATCAGAAAAATATTATAATTTTAAGAAATTTTACAAATACTGCTTACAATATGAATATCCAAACAGCTTTCTATTCGAATATATTTACATAAAATAAACAAATAGCTTATTACATTTTTCATCAATTGCACTTTAACTATTGCACTATTTATTCACTTGCAAAATTTTTTTACTGTTTATTACTATTGAATCGTGCAGATGGCGCTAGAGATAAATTGAGAGTAATATAGGTACATTTATAACAGATAGTCACACCATATTATAGAGTTGGTGTTCCTGCAGTAAACAGGCATTTTTATATTTAGCATTCGAGATCTCTAAGAATTCTGGAAAGTTATGATTTTAATGTTGGCTTTTTGTTTCAGTATGTAACACTGTATAATTTTTCAATAGTCATTAATTTCAGTTTATTTGTTTTAAGAAGTTATTTTGTTTAAACATGCTTTTTTTAAGATTAGCTTCTTTTTTCTTTCTAAATTTTTTTCTTCGCTTATTATTGTGCTATTATATCGAAAATTTCTGCTGCAGGGAAAGGTTGGATCCTATAAAGCAGGCTTAACTCTTTTTCGCTACCCTGTATCAGAGACAGCTTTAGAAAACAATAGATAGAAATATGTTAAAAAAAATGAATTTACTGGATTAATTTTTATTGCTTTTTTTTTGGTCTTATAAATTAATTCTTAGCTTGATGTTACCTTCATCTTCGTTTAATTTTATATGAACAAACATTTTTTCTTAAATCCACGATACTATAAAAAATTATTAGACACCTAAGTGCTTTTATTTTAGGGCTGGTATAATAGATGTCATATGAACATTTTTTTGAATTTTTTAAACCACAAATTAAATTTTTAGATTCTTGCCTATTTCCTTAATTTAAGATTCTACCCACAAGTTGTAATATAATTACTGCTATATTTTTTTATCTTACATTTTGTAGTCTAAATGCAAATTATAAATCTATATGCATAGTAAATATGCATACTTTACTAGAATGTTAGTCATACATCCTATTACTTTATATTACATAGGAAAAAAATACGCAAAAAAGGAACAGTCTTATTCATTGGCGGCGAATGTAAATATTTATATATATTTGCTCCTTTTATAATATTTAGGGTTTTGGCTCTAATGAAAAATCTAAATCTAATACCTGATAAATTATCGTACTTAATTCTAGCATTTTTTCAATTAATTTTTGCTTTTTTTTTATTTTCTTAGTTGAAATGAAATGACAAATCAGAAATATAATTTTATCCTAAAAAGTTTTTTTTTCCCTAAATTTCTAATAATACACTCACTTCCAAAAGTTAAGCACGAAGATGTAAAATGCAAAAAATTCAACAAATACCTATTTGATTGACACAAAATTTGGCAGTAAAGTAGCATATATATTTATACATAAAATAAAATCAATAATTATATACAGAAATGAAAACAATATTAAATTTTTGTAAGTTATCAGATAATGTCATACTGGAGACTTAAACAGAATTATGTATAAAGTGAAAATAAACAGCATAAAATAAGAAAAGGATATTAATAGGGTATGTGATTACCCCTCATCTGTATGAAAAAATTACACCTTCTGACCATGCTTTCAATTAGGTGGTCAACCACCACAGAATTAAGCAATCGCCATTCTTCTTGTCGAGCAGTTTCCAGCTCAGTAAAAGTGGTGGAGGTGGGAAACGTGAAGGTTCAGCACAGCCGAGAGCATCCCAAAGATTTTCAATGGGATTAAGGTCGGGCGAATATGCTGGCCACGCCATACGCGCGAT
>BMAV01020272.1:185994-235117 GCA_019973955.1 Trichonephila inaurata madagascariensis
AAAATACTAGTTTCAGATAAATAATTAAATAATGTACTTAGATGTATTAGTTAAACACTTTAATGAGAAGAATGGTGTTAATTCTTTTACAAGGGCTATTATATCAAGTGAAATATATGAGATCAGCAGGCTGAATTTCAGTTATACGCTTTCCAGACGGTTTCTGTATATATTTTTAAGAGAAAGAGCTGAAAATTTATTCACTAAAATATGTAGTTTAGAAATGCTTCAGAGTTTTCGTGAATGAATCCGAAAAGTTTTCTTGTAAGTGACCCCGAAATTTCGAAAGAATACTTATTCTTGCAAATAAATTTAAAAAAAAAATAATTAATTTTCTTGATTGAATACATGTTTTAGTAGAGTTTTTACAATGTGAAAATTAAGTGATCTAGTTTAGGATGGCCCATGTTTCAATTTTTTCGCAAGACCTTTCGGTCTGTAAAAGAGGTAAATCTTGACATTAAATGAATGATCTTCACGAACCCCCTAGAAAGACGCTGAGAATCTCCAATGATCCATGGACTACCGTTCCAGAACCGCTGACATAAAGCGAACTTTTAAGCATTTAGGATGCTCTGATTAACGTTAAAAATGGGCACGAAGAAGAAAATTTGTATTTGAAAAGAAATTAATACTCCATATGATACAGAGGAGAGATTCACTTGATCCCAAAATCCTGATAGTTAGAAAAATAGGGTGAAACTTCAATACCACCTGCAGTATATATTGCATCTCCTGCGAAAATACATGTTGCAATACGGTCTGGTCTAACTGTTAATGGATTAGACTTCGGTTCTACAAATCTTCAAAGAGTAGCTCATAAACATGAACAAAGGTATATGACGGCTTTTGGTATTTCAGCTTGTTAATAATGGGCTGTATAAGGGAACAAACTCAGAGAGAGGTCTGATCTGGAAAAGTTAGAACATTTCATTGAAAGTCATGGGATAGTAGGGCTGCATGCGTGTCAACGTAACACTGCTAATTAATTGCATCTGGCAGACCCTTAAGGAACGGTTATACGTGTGATTGAAGTATGTCATCATTTAAAGCTGGCCTACTAAGTTTCCACTTTCCATGTATAAAGAGGACAGGCTTACATAGACCCCCCTCAAGCTATCACATGTGCAATGCGTTCAGTATGTCATGCGAATGCGAGGGTGAAATGTATTTTTCATCAGAGATCTTTTCACAAGTAAGTGGTTATCATCTATCTCCAAAACCAAATAGAATTCACTAAAAGTCACCCCGTACCCTTCCACGTCACCCTAGCTAGATGCAAATTTAGAAGAAATGAATGATATTTCTGTGTTCAAGACAGTAGAAGAAAAGACCGCTTGTATTGTACATTCACTCCGCAACTCATTTGGAAACGATTCCTGGAACAACTGGTGGACTTACTCTTGATTATACAACGCGACGAGTCACTGTGGGAGATACGAGTGCTTGCCTCGTTATCCTCTGTACTTCTCGTCTTGTTGTTTCCCTGTTTGTTTAACAGCCAGATCTCTACACGTGTGAGTACCGTGTTTACTCTCCCCATCGCGTTCTGATGGCACATTCCGATCGGCCAACCTGACAAGCCACCACCTTGCGACTTTCGTACCAATATGATCAGGATCATCTCTCAAAAAGTCAACTATGCTAAATAAGTTATCATACGTAAAAGTGCGAGTTTATACATGACCCAATGCCTGATTGCAGTGTCATTGCAGGTTGTGTGACCATGTGCACTGGAAACAAACAGAGATATAATTTCCATACCAAACATCTGTCATCTGCATTGCGATTGCAGCTTGTTTCCTTCTTGGAGTTCTATTTTCAATGTACCTATACATAGCATTTAAGTAATCTAGGCTTTTATATTGATTAATTTAACTATTCAATTCATTTTCCTGTTTTTATGTTTGGTTTATATTGCTAAAAAATTAATTCGTTTACAAAAGTAACAATATATATATATTTAAATATATCGCAAAATTGAAAGATTATAACCCTTACATGCGCAAGTTTAATCTTTTTGGAATTTGCTTACTTTATATCAAATCTAATAGAAATCCAAATACATTGTCACTTTTAATATGTTAAGCATTTATTTAAAAAAAAAACTTTTTTTTTCTCATTACACTGAATGCTTTCTCTCTATTCAACTGCTTTCTTGCCGTAGTAATGGATTATCAGATATATAAATGAATATTTAAATAAATACGGCATCCATTTTTATTTATCCCAAAAGAATTCCAGAATTTTTCTGTATGTTTATAGTGTATTACCCTCGAGAAAGAAAAGAATTTTGAGGAGTATGAGAACAAAATTATTCTTAAATTTCTCATTAAGTTCCTTTTTCTCAGTTTTCCTTTTTCCTTGTTCTCAGTTTTCGGTAATCTGTGGAAACATATTGATAACGGAAGAAATACCTAAGAGAGAAGTGAATTTTATTTATTTGAGAGATTCTAAATAGAACACATATTTATCAACCACTTATTAATATTTATGCTACGAGATGTTTGAGAATTATTTTCTTTTTAATTAGAAAGACAGTATTTTCATTCGTAAATTTAATCGTTTCATTCTAAAAACCTCCAACGAAATGGAAAAGATTAATACGTATTTTTCTTATTAAAATAAGCAGGATGGTAAGCCGATAAAAAGTAATATTTTATTCCCTTGATTCATTTTTTTCAAAGCAAATTCACTTGAAGCTGGCTGTATGTATTATTAGCTTTTTAATAATAAAATATCACTTTATTTACAAGTTTTAAATTTTAAAATCACAGTTTTAATGTTTTTAATTTTGAAGATATTGCATTACGCATTTTCCAAATTAATGATAATTGTATTATGACAAATCATTGCTAAAAAGCTTTGACAATAAGCACAGTTTTAAACTTATTTCTCACAAGATTTTCAAACTCAGAGAGCAAAATAATAATAATAAAGAGTTCTTCAACAATTTAAACAATCTTAATCCACCCTCAAGAAGATATATAACATAAACTCTACACTTTTAGTTCCTATGACCAAGGTTTTTCTATCATACTACTCTAGCCCTCATATTTTATATTTCTAATTATGGCTTTGCTTTATTAAATTGATAGTGGCTTAGAATATTATTCTACTCTTTATATGCACACCTTCATATACTTCAAATACAGTGAAAATTGGTTAACACGAAACTGACGGAGAATGAAATATTTCTTCTGGTTAATGGATACTACAAAAAAACACATATTCAACAAAATTAAGTTACTTTATTTACGTAGACTTGTATATATGTATGTAATTAATTAAAACCAATGAAACAAAACCATTCACAAGAATTAAATGAAATTTAACACAAAATTTTCAAGTTTTTTTGAAAAACAAAGCATTTATTGAGTTTTGGGAAAAATGTTCTGATTTTTTCTTTTATTATAATTATTATTATTATTATTTGTATTTTTTAGAATCAAATCGGCAAAAATGTTTCCTATTTCTTCCATTTTGTTGTTTATTTCACTATTGGGATGTCAGTCTAAATATAACTGCGCATGCTTTTTTTTTCTATTCGCTCTCTCTTAATAAACCTTGCAACTGTGTCAAAGATCCTTTCTTGGTTAGTTTTTTTATGTGACCCATTATTACTTCACTACAAAAGATTGTTACAACGAACGGATAAATGAGCATTGCATTATCTACCATTATATTTCAACGCGCATCCAAATGAGCCGAAAGAGCATCGATACACAGTTTGCATTTCATTTATCTAATTGCCAAACTTTAACCGCCCGCGAAATGTATCGAACCATCCCTTCTCCTCCCTTCTGGTCATTTTAAAGGGAAAGGTCCATCGAGCGGACCACTGCCGTTGTGTGGGTTTTTGTGAGTGTGTAAGAATTTCTCTCCCATATAAATCAAAAGTGAAGTCGCGGGTTGAATAAATGAGCACTTGAACTGGGCAGAGTAGAAGGGATTGTGGAGCACACGAGTTCCCATTGTTCATGCGATACCTTCTAAAAAGGGTTTTTCACTTTCTGTTGTCTGCAAAGCAAATAGTATATACACACCGGTGGCCCTTAGTAGGTTAATATCCTACTGCAGCTTTAACTTCAACGCGTATAGTATTATTGAATTCATTGCATTGTTTTTTGTATGGAGGAGGGGAGGGGTGTGTGATGAAAATTATGATTGAGCATTGGGTCGCAAATATTGAATGTTTGAGAAGCACTGTCTACTATATACTTCTGATAAAAAAAGAAAGAAAGTATGAGTAATAAAGAATTAAATTTCTCTATGTATCTAAATGTTGTTTATGGAAAAGAAATGATAGACTCAATGAACTTTCATCATTGGATCACTTGAAAAGTTTGACTTATTCGTCTTCCATCATATCTCCAAGTTAATTCAGTTTCATCTTTGCACTATTATTGTTATATTCTGATAAATAAATAACCAACTTCCGTTCCATCTAGGTTATTAGATGTATTACATTTTTTAAGTATTTTTTTTTATTTATGCCAAGTTTAATTCGTTCCATGTTTTTATTATCCGCTTTCACAGTATTTCTAGGCTTTAAAAAAAATTATAGTTTAAGAAAATTAATAAACATGCTTTTATGTTTAATCGAACCAAAAAGTAAAATAAATTTTTATTATAAGAATAAAATGACTAACGAGAAAATTAATGTCATTGGGATAAAAGCGTGGGGTGCTCGATTTCAATTGTTATAATTTCTTATGAATTATATTCCGAAAAGCAGAGGTGTGTAGAGTAAAAATGTAGTACAAAGCACGCCACGCGCTTTTACCCTAATGGCATTCATTTTCTCGTTAGTCATTTTATTCTTATACTAAGAATTATTTTTACTTTTTAGTTCGATTAACCATAAAAGCGTGTTTTTTCGTTTTTTTAAACTATAATTTATTTTTCATTTTTTAGTTCGATGTTCAATAAAAGCATGTTTTTTAGTTCTTTTATACTATAACTTATTTTTCATTTTTTAATTCGATCTTCAATAAAAGCGTGTTTTTTTTAGTTTTTTTAAATCAACATTTATTTATAGATGAAATAATCTTAAATGTGTGATTTTTTAGAATCTGGAATACCCATTTGTATCGTATCAGTGCGTCGATACGGCCTGGATTGCCAAATATAGGATAAGACTACCGAAGGAAATCTGGAAGAACTAATTTTGGAATATTTCATGCGGAAAGAAGGTGTAAAGTCAATGTTATTTTTCACTACAAAGAGTTCAATATTCTCTCTGAAACTTACAACAGCATTAGACATAAGAGAACACGTTTTGAATCGAAGAGTTTGTGAGAAATTATTTAACCCGGTGACTTCCAATTCAATCCTCAAATTTTTCGTCAAAATGAAGCAATGAAAGATGTTTCATTCCATAGATCCGACAGGATAATTAACACTTTTGTTTGTTTGCTGTATTTGTTTTAATCATGAGTGTTTTCGCTTTAGGGTTGTAAATTAACTTTTTAAGCGCCAAGTCTGAAATTAATCACCAAATCTGGAAATGGGTTGTGTTAATAAGGATGATTCTGATCAGCACATTAAAACAAAATTATTATATTGTTATCGGTCCTTGACAAGTGTGCAAAATTTCCAATTAATCTGACCTCTTAAAGTGGGTGAAAATCGAGATCAAAGATTCCTTTTCATACAACTGAAGCTAATAAAAGCGTGTTAAGGGCATTGAACAATTAATCTGACCTCTTAAAGTGGGTAAAAATCGAGTTCAAAGATTCCGTTTCATATCAGTGAAGCTAATAAAAGCGTTAAGGGCAATGAACATGTGCATTTTATTTTTTTCGTAACAAATAGAGCGCTTTGTAGGTCAAACATCCTTAAAAATTTTTAAAAATGCAGTTTAATAGTGTAGGTGCGTGTTATACACCATTGCACTTGAAAATATTGTAAGTATATTTCAGTAATATTTCTTACTTACTGCAATTGATTAATTTATGATTTTAAAGTATCCTAATAAGTTGAAACGATAAAATTCATTCAAAATATATGTTTTCTTTGTTTTTTTATTTTATTGAATTTTAAGGGTTTTTTTCCTTATAACACATCCTTTATTTTGTTTCTTCATTACCTAGAGGTCAATCTTTCTGCTGCTCTTGCATTTTTTTCTGTCAATCCGTAAATCAAGTGCATACCATCCAACTTTGTGTATGTAAAACATTTCATACTACTCTGTGGGCGATGGCAACTGAAATGATTGCGGTAATGCAAGTCTGTTGCCTTGAATGACCTTGTGAACAATGCCCCCTTGCGTCGAACGAAGACGTTTAAAACCATAGTTTGCTATGTAAATTTGAATCCTTGTGATATTCTCTACATCTCCTTAAGTTTGTAACAATAATATTCGGACTCCCTGTATGCATATAAATGCATCTTCATACTGAGACTGAAATTATAAATGAAAATATAATTGATATAAGTAAATTGAAAAGCGGTTGAAATCAACATATTTTACACTTGTAAATCAAAATGAAGCGTATTAATTAAATTATGTCATTCAAAAAAAATCTCATTTTCATCAATAGTTGGATTTATAAGAAAATCATTATCTATAGTAGAACCTTTCAATTGTTCAATTTCAGCAGATTTAATCACACAATTTAGTTAAAAATATATATATTCTAACAAATGGTTTAACTAAAAAAAAAACCTGACCAATTTATTACCTAAGCTTATTTGGTAGAAAGATAATAATAAATCGTTTCGTAATGTACGTATTAATAAAGCGACAGACTCATAGAAACATTTTGCAGAGGATAAACAGTTTAAGTTAAAAAAAAAGAACCAAATAAAGAAAATATAATTTCGATAAACAACTAAACTTATTTTTTGCTAAGTAATTAAATTTAATCCGTACCAACATTATTTAGCTTAAAAATAATTTTCATAGCTCTCCTCTTTCCAGTGCTTATTTTTTTTCTCATTCTTCTTTTCTTTAAAAAAAAAAAATATAAAAATCCAGCTTTCTGTGTTCTGTAGGAGGGAATATTCAAATATTTTTGAGTCCAATGAGAAAAAAAAAGTCTATTCTAGGTAAATCGCGTAAAAGCTTTTTTTTTTCTCAGTAAAATTAACATCATATCTCAGCCCGTGGAAATATATAGACAGGAAAATAAAACAAATTTTATGAGACTTCCTAGTAATAAAATAAAATATAGGAATGTTTACCAAATAATTAGATTTTTTTAAGAAGGAAAGCATTTTATTTTTCTTTTTAGTCATCAAGTAATTTTTGTGATTTACCTACTAATATACTATTAAATTGTTGTACATAACATGTTTTCCGATTAAGAAACGAATCATGTGTTATCGTTCATGTAATTATGATTTTCAACATGATGTGTCTAATTTTTAATACATTAAAATATAATATGGCATTATATTAGCATTTAATAACAACAATAAGATATATACACACTAAGCATATTTAAATGCAAGTATGTGTGTGGTTATATGCACGCTTGTTTGCTTACACGTATGTATGTGTAGCTGAACCTTCTGTTTGCAAAACTTTGCAAATTAAATTGTATTTATTTTTTTATTATTTCGTTATGTTTATTTTTATACCATATTAATGATAAGAGCTACACAAACACTACTCCTTTTTACATGTAATAATATTCGTTAAGCTTAATAATTTCATATTAATGAAAAATCTCTAGTTTAGGAACAATTTTTTTATTCGAATAATTTATAAAATTTCCTTCAATTTATAGTCTTAAATTACAAACTAAAAATAATTAATTTGACCATTGTGTCTGTTTTTATAACCTCGAACTCGTATTTTGTTGCTTAGGCTTTATATTGTTTTCCGTTTTGCAAAAAAAAACATCCTGAAGTACATACTATTACGTAATAATTTGATGTTCCTCTTGGTTTTGCAATTAAAAATCCAATCACTGCAGTTTGCTTAAAATATTAAATTAAATTTTGCAAAATAATTTTTTCCTGTATTTTTATAGAAGCAACTTAGGGGGTAATTCTTTATCTGCTTTTGAGATTTACTTTCCTCAAAACGTTCTAAATTGAAGAAAATTAATCATTACAGAGAAGAAAGCTCTAATATCTTCAGTATCAGAATCGTTTGGTCCACAAATGCGTAGTGAAAGAACTTTCTCTCATGCACACATAAGTCTTTAAGTGCGTAACACTATTTAATGAATATTGTTAAAATATCTGAAAATATAAAAATTATAATTAATTTATAAATATTATAAATATGTTATTGAACAGTATATGATTTTAAACTAAAGAGAAGATATGAGATAAAGTTTCTCTTTTCATTCTAGAAAAATTTTAATGTAAGTATGATTAATAAAAAGCAGATCTCTCTCTTTTCTTCAGTAACTATATGAGCTAATATTAATAATCCTTCTAAATGAAAATTAATTGCATATTTTTATGTATAAGCAAATAACTTTTGTGGAATATTTTTTAAAGTGAAAGAAAAAGGTAGCTATATGCAAGTAATGTTAACTTTTTAACTTTTTGAGTGTTTTTAATGGAACTGTTGCTCTAATACAGCGTTTCTCAAAATGTGAAGCGCGCCTCCCCCCCCCCTTGGGGAGCGTGATAACCCTGGGTGGGGATGCAAGCCTATCAAAAAATGTAAAACAGGAATTATTTTTAAAAAATTATAAATTTACTGAAAGGAAGCAAAACAAAATACGTCGTGACATAACAAAAAATAAAATACATGTTTACACTGATGTAATATACTTATAAATGTAATATACTACACACAATGTATTTGATCATTCATTCAGCAATACTATGTTAAGAACCAGTTCAATAATTACCACTTACTCCGTAGGCTTGTTATATATAGTATTATATACAAAATTTATATATAATACTCATCTTGATAATTTGTACGGTTTATAATTAAAGTCAAACTGTAACTTTAGCGTCAAGGTGTATTATTATTGAATTCAGTGATTGTTACTGAACAGAGGGGGCACCATGAAAATTATGATTGAAAATTGGATCACAAATGTTGAAAGTTTGAGAAGCGCTGCTCTAATAAAAGAAAAAGAAAGTCACATAAATCCTTCATATTCAGTGACAAAGTCCTTGTTTCAGGAATTGTTCATAAAATTCTCATTCGCTCATCGGGATATCTGATGGCCTATTATTATCTTACAGAGATTTTTGCCTCCAAAGCGTGAAATAAAGGTCGAAGATAACGTCCCATATTTATGAATTTCTCCTCCCGCTCATTTTCCTAACGAAGATGGGGATCATAAGTTATTAAAAGCAGGGATAATACAGCGACTTCTTCTGCAAGCTGCAGCCTACAATGGAAACGAATAAAACGCGCTAAATGACTGGCCCAAAAAGGGATGCCTTTTTCTCTTAGTTGTCTAACGCGTGAAAAATATTGTTATCCGAAGTGTAAAGTGGGCAGTTCAAATCACTTTACCACCTTGATCTCAACCATACGTGGGGCACCATCCCTCACCAACAGCTTCCGCCGAAATATTGTAAAAAAAAAAATGTAATAAATCAAATAGAGTTAAAAGAACTAAAATTATTGTCGCAGGTATTTTACTTGACATTAGTTTGATTGGAAAATACTATATCCACCCCCTTTCCCTCTGAACTACATTTTCGCTTTTATGGTGACACGTTCGAAAATTGCAATAACTTTTTTCCCTCCTGGTAGGCTGCATTTCAAAGAAATTCTCCTTTGTATGCGCACCATGTCCCCAAATGTGAAACCCATTTCATAGAGGCACCATCTAGTTGTGGCCTCGCAACCAAATTTAGGACCTTGAATTAGTTTTTGGTTCAATTCGGCTTATATTCAAATTTCGAATTTTGGGAAAAAATTTTTAAGAAAAAAGTACACTCCTAGCTTTTACACAGATCGGCCTACAATCGGCGTTATAAGGCAGTTATTGAAATAATAGATATTACTTTTTATATTTTTGCTTAGAATTTTAACAAATAAATATGTCGCTTCTGTGTATAGTGTGTTTCTCCTTCTTATTAAAACTTCATCTACAAACACCACGATTAAAGAGATCTGTAAAACATCAACAAATATTACATTATTAAAAAAAAATTGAAGTTGTAACACTATGTTTTTCAAGTTCAAAATCTTCATTTTACTTATAACAGTGTGATAAACGCTGAAAATCATAAACTCCTAATTTCTTCTTCTTACTTCTAACATTTTTCTTCGTAACTTTCATCCGCTCTATTAAATTTCTTTGAGTTTCTTTTAACAAAAGAAATACTTCTCTCTCTTTCTGCGTTTAAATGCCCTTAGGAATCAAGTCTTCACCTTTTTTCCAACCTTGCTTAATCCATTTCAATTACCAGAAATCATTTTTATTTTGTTTCACCTCAACTGGCCTTTTAAATGAATAGATATATATATATATTAAAAGAGAATCGTGATTCCAAATATCCGTTCTGATTTGCTTTACGTGATTTACCGAGTGATGTCGAGTTTAAATTGCTCTTATCAAAAGAAAAGATAAAATTAGATTTGCTGAAAAATGAGATTAAGAACCAATAAATTTATAAACTTCTGCTTGTAACGCTCTTAGCTCTTTTTTTTATCCTTTCCCAGACAGCATTTATTTCCTACTCTTGGCCATTGGTCGAGACAGCAGAACCACCTACTGGAATGATAGAAAGAATTACTACAGTTTTTGGATCGAGGGGGGGAGGGAGAATTAAAAGGCGGGTATTCGTGAGGAAAAAGATTCGAAGTATTTCTGTTCGGTTTAATAGATTCCTGAACTTGACCTTTATGATATGCTTACGACTTTTTCTGAGGGCATTGGTTCTCTTGGTCTGGACTCGTTGGCGTAGCAGCGACTAATGCTGTTAAAAATTATGGCAACGTTTTATATGGTTCTGAACTCTATATTGGGCTGACTGCTATAGACTGTTGTCAGTCAGGGCTGGGACTGGTGTAATATAATTTTTTTTTAATAAAGAATATTTCACATCTTCTATAACATATTATTGATCGAAATGGATTAAGTATTTTACTACTTTGTAATATTTAGTGATCATTTTATACATGTTAGCTTAAATCAATATTTATTAGCTTAAGTTCATTTTTAAATACTGGGAGTATGTAGGTTTCATAAATTTTATTTATGTGTATTATAAACGATTTTTTGAACACTATCAATGTAACTAAATGTGTAATGTTTTGAAGTCTGACAATGTTATACAGGGTGATTCGTTATTAGGCCGACAAACTTACACGGTGTGTAGGGGGTACAGAGACGACTCAGAATCACAAAGGACTGCAGGGTCGCAAATGCCGTAGTTACAAGCTATAGTACAAAGAAACAGAAAAAAATTAAAAGAACAGAAGCAGCAACACATTAATGGGACAAAAAACATTTTATGGAAAGGCTTTATTACAACAAGTGTTCGAAATTAAGACCAGAAGTTGTCTGTCAGGCATGAGAAATTCGCTGCATTGCATTATTTACGTTCTGGAAGATCCCTGGCATATGACGTACCCTCTCGGCAGCTACAAATATTCGAACGACGATATCTTCAATTGAAAGAAAAGGGCGTCTCGTACACCAAACACTTCATGTGGCCTCAGAAGAAATCCATGTACTTTCAAATACCTGTTGTAGTACAACTTTTCAACAAAATGCTTTCTGTTCTATTATGTGTTGCTGTTCTTTTTCTCTGATTCTTTGTGCTATAGTTCGTAACTATGGTATTTGTGGTCCTGCATTCCTATGTGATTCTAAGTCTTCTTTGTATCCCCTACCCAAAATACCAGTTTGTCGGTCTGGTAGCGCATCACCCTTTATTGTATAGACAGTTAATTTATACAAATACAGGAAAAAATAATTTTAACACTGATCTTTGTATCATCTTCTTTAAATAATAATAATAATAATAATAATAAAAAACGTCGATAAAAAAAATTTTGCTAACTTTATCGAATAATGATGGGTAAATGAGAAGATTGTTATTATTATTTATTTGTTATTATTATCCAAAGATTTTTTCGAAACCACTATTATTTTTTTTAATTATATCTCATTTATTCATATTCTATAAATTGAGGTCACTTTTCCTTCCTTCCTTCATCATTTGACTAACCCACAAGCAGACCGCTGTTTCGTTTACGCTTTAATTTTAGTTTTCGAACTAATTCGAACAAAATAATATTTATTTTTTAAAGTATTATTTAATTCCATATATATTATTCTATTACAATTTCCTATTCAATCTATTTTCATAATTTATTTCAATACTTTGACACTATATAAGCATATAGTTTCGAAATATTATAACCTAAAGTACAAGAACAGATGGTATTCGAATACATTCATACAACCTTTTTTCAAAATTCATTAAATTTGTTTAAACATTCAAGATTCATTAGCAAGGAAACAAAAAATAAAATTTATTAAAGTATTTTCATTATCTACTCGTACAAGGCAAAGGGAAATAATGAAAAATAAAACATCAAAATTACACATAACGAAATTATTATTCATTATTTTATATGTTAAACTGTTGTAACATGCGATAGATTCCAAGACATTCTTTATTTCAAGTATCCAGCAAAAATTCTCTAGCTTTAGTTGTAAAAATGTAATAAGTCATTTTTATTAACACTTCATAAACAATTTACACTTTAGTTGTAATCATTTTAATATCTGCATAGTAATTATATATTCGTTGAAGTAAAGTAAATGTAGCAAATAAAATCACCTTTTTAGAGGTAAGGTGTTGTAGAAGGAACTAATTTCCATTTAAAATGGATTATTACTATTTAAACCGTGGTTTTGATATCAACTATTTTCATTCTGCTTATTTATTTAATATGAGATCTTTCGAATCAGAAAATGTACTTGAATTATATATTAAACGTATTAAAGATTTATTATATTGCTTTAAATACTTTTTTTCAGCACATGTATTTCTTGCACATATAAAACATGCATTCAGTTAACTATTGTTTAAGAGTAACTTATAAAATCTGCATTCTGAATACACTCATGGACAAAAAAATTAGCGCACCAAGAAATAATTGCAGGATTGGCAACGAAACGACATGTCGGGGAGATATGCAAATGATTAGAAATGCAGCGTGATTACGCATTACGTATAGCTAGTAGAGGGTGCTTAACATCATTCTCGTGGAGTATAAAACAGGTAACCAAAGCTTGTTTGAATATGCTGAATCGTTTACAAAGCAAGAGCTGAGATAAACCTGCCATTACAACATTTTCGAAGACAATATGAGCAGCTGTCGCAGCTTGGGAGGGGAGAATCATTGGCATGATGGAAGGTGGGTAGTCTGTTTGACGAGTAGCTCGTCAAATAGGCCGCTCTGATTGTGTTGTGAGGAGGTGTTGTTACCAGTGGATCTAAGAGTTGTCATTTATACGAAGACCAGCTTCAGGATGCCCTCGACAGACCAGTCGTCGAGAAGACCGCCACATCGTAAGAAATACACGCGTGCAGCCAATAGCTTCATCAGCCGCCATCCAGACACAGGTAGCACCTTCACTAGTTGCCTCTGTGTCTTCTCGAAACAAACGAAGGAGCCAGGATGAAGGACATTTGGGATCTCGGCGCCCATTACGTCGGCTGCCCTCGACGCCCCCGCATAGGCACCTCCGTTTAGAGTGGTACCGAGCACGAGGAAACTGAACTGCAGTGGAATGGAACCTGGTGGTCTTAAGTGACGAATCCAGATTCAATCTCAGCAGTGATGACGATCGTGTTCGTGTGTGGAGCCCCGGGATGAATGCCTCAATCCAGCCTTGGCTTTACAGCGACACACCGCTCCCACAGCTGATATGACGATATAAGGTGCCATTGCCTACAATACACGGTCACGCCTGGTTTTGATCCGTGGCACCGTGACAGCCCAGCGGTATGTCCATGACATCCTGCAACCGCATATGTTGCCACTCTTGCAACGGCTCCCTGGAGCCCTTTTTCAACAAAGCAATGTTCGGCCTCACACGGCAAGGGTGTCACAAGACTGTCTCCACACTATTACTACTCTTCCTTGGCCTGCCCGATCCCCAGATTTGTCTCCAATCGAGCATATCTGGATTGACTTCGGATGACGAGTTGGGCATCCTTCGAGTTTGAATGAACTAGAGGCAAGGTTATAGCAAATATGGAACGAAATGTCTCAAAACATCATACAGAACTTGTCTGCCTCAATACCCGATCGTATCGCATCGTGCATTCGCGCTATAAAGGGTTCAAAACGGTATTAAATCCTCAGTTCTTTTCCCTTTTTCTCTGAAATAAATGATACTTTTTCTTTGATTTTCTAATCATTTATTTACATCAAAGTAGTCTTTGCGTATGTAAAATTTCGTTGCATTTTGACGGCTCCTTCTTTATGCGCTAATTGTTTTGTCCATTAGTGTATTTTTCATATCTTCCAAGCGAAATATATTCGAAGAAAATAGAATGTTTCAAGACGTTTGGGAAGTTAACTGTTTTGTAGTGAAAACAGAAAAGATCAGTAATTTGATTTGTCACGAAAATGCTGTATTTAAAAAAATACCAATAAACAGGAATCATTCCATGACACTTTTCCTCGAAGATCTTTTTCAAGAGCTGATAAATAGGCTTTCTCTTGAATAATCTTTACAACAGCAAAACAATGTTTTGTCAGAAGTAATGTCACAGCGGTCACAAGGATACCCTTTGAAATTTGTTGTATTATTGGTAAACGTGTGAAATATTTTACTGATGCGGAAATTGTGAAAGAGGGATTCTTAAATGCTTTCAATTTAGAAAACTTCAATGACAAAAATACAATAAATATAAAACATAACAACTAAAAAAGCAAAACAGGAGTTTTAATATTTTGATCAATTTCCACATTTTCAACTTTCTATGTTACCTTGGTCTTAAGGAATTTCTTCCTCTCCACTCCATTAAATCTCATGTTGTGGCCCGCGTGAAATAACCATCATATGTATGCGCCAGCGTCAAATAGATAACATATGTATGTGGCCAGGCAGAAAAAAATAATGAGTATCCCTGCTCCAAATTAATGGTGCACCACCACAATGGGCAGCGAGATTACCTCCATGAACATCTTCTTCACCAATGGTTTGGATGAGTCGTGGATTGCAACATGCCTTTTACTGAATGGTCCCTCAGAAGTCTACACTTAAACCTTAGCGAAGGCTTTCTGTGGGGACAAGTAAAATACAAGGTATTCATCTCTCCCCTTCCTGTGTATCTAGTGGAGCTGAAACAGCGTATCGCAACCTCTATCTCGATGGACTTGATTCAGATACTTTAACATGCATTTGGGCATACCTTAACATTACTTGTGTCGTGTGACTAACAGTTCACGCATAGAACATATGTGACTGTCTCTAACAAAACTTTAAACAATCCCATACTTTTCTGTTAAGGGCAACTTAGAATATCTTACATAGTTCTTCATTTGTAGTGCATTAAAACTGTATACCTCTTTAAGAATCCCCTGTACAGTTGAATAAAAACTTTTATGTAAATAAGACAAACATTGCTCGATATATTTCTAATGATTATCAAAACCCTTATTTCTTTTCTAATTAAAGAAAAAAGAAAAAAAATGAAATGATAATTTTTTTTTTATTTTCCCGATGCTTTTACGAATGCTGTATATTATAAAAGTGTAATTAAATGATTATCAAGGAAAGAGCTAGATTTTTCCCCCTATTTTATTTTATTTGAAGTTCCATATTGTATATAAACGTTTATCCATAAATCCACTATCACTTGTTCACCTTGATACAAAAATACATTATTATTAGAAAAGTGTTTACCTTTTGATTCAATTGATTCAAACACTCGCAACTCTCCCCCCCAATCCAAGGGGGAAAAAAGATTTCATCTTAATAAAAAATAAAAGAAAACACTTCACTGAAGTAAGGAATCAAAAATAAATAAAAAGAATTTTTGCTAATTATGTGTTGTAGATTAATAATATGTAACACGAGTTGCGTTCCATTGAATTTGATTAATGAGATAACTGAGAAATAAGAAAGATATTTAATGGATTATTTTGATTAATGATTTTAAAATAATATCAAATATAATATAAATGTGATTAATTAAGGTTTGTAAATTTTCGTTCTTGATACTTTCCTGTATTTCCTCCTCAACTGAATATAGTTTTTAATTCAAAAATATGTAGAATATATTTTAGTAAACGTGCATTTTAAGTATCATTCTTATTTGTGACGAAAATTTACGAAAAATGTAATCAAGGGTAAAAATGAATGTATCAGTGGGTATTTCAGAGTACTGGATGCTCTTTTAATTTGTATTGTTGGTACTGTTACTAATACCATTCGCGCGCGCGCGATCTAGAGCGTAAGATCAAAGCCCAAAAAATTCATCGTGGATAATGTGTGTTGTTTCGATCGCAGCTTTCAGTTTTCAGTTTTTTTTCCAGTTGATAACTGTTTTTTTCCCTTGTTTTTAAAGCACTAACTTAAATAATTAGGTAAATTTTATGAAAATGACCACAGACACACAATGTGAGCTTGGCTAACCTCTTCCCTGTTCACTTTATTTCTGGATTATGAATCAAAACATGTCAATTTTTGTATTGCTCCTTTTCAAACATACATATTTTTTGAAAATATAATAGCAACATTCGCCTACAAAATTTCCTAAATTTAATATAAAAAATATCTATTAAAATAAATGAATAATTTATCTGTAAAGTTGACTTTCTGTTAAGCAGAAATCATTAGACTTTGGAACAAAGTCACACTAGCTATAAATATATATATGGCATGTCTACCTCAGCTCTTCTTTTGTAAGCGATTCAGCACACTCAAACAAGCTTTGATTAAATGTTTTATGCTCCAAGGAGAAAGTCGTTAAACACCCTCTACCAGCTATACGTAATGCGCAATCACGCTGCATTTCTAATCATTTGCATTTATCTCCCCGACACGTACCTTCATGTCAAGTTTCGTTACGATCCCGCAATTGTTTCTTAGTGCGCTAATTTTTTTGCCCATGGGTGTGGTTAAAAATTAGTTCCGCTTACAAAATATTTGATACTCCATTGTTGTCTATTATCACTAATCGGTGGGGGGGCTTCCCTAAGTGATGCAAACGGGCTAGGCAGCAAAAACAAAATTGATATATTTGACTTTCTAACAAATTCCCTCTAAATTTTCGTAAATAAATTACTTTTTCGGAGCAATGTGCAAATGAAGCTTTGGCGTCAAAGTATAGTATTATTGAAATGAAAACATTGTTATTGCATGGGGAGTGCGCGAGGAAAGCTATATGATTGAATATTGGGTCGCAAATATTGAAACTTTGAGAAGCATTGGTATAGTCACATGACCCACTTGCCATTGCCTTCGCCACTTCAGTCCGGGTGAGACACAAACTGTACGAGTACATCTATTTCACGGTTCGCTGAGATGGCGCCTGTCTTTAATTGCTACTGTTTTACAGTATAAGCAGAGTCTATACTTCTTTATGAATCTCCCTGTGTTATGTAATAAGATGAAGAGTGCATTTGTTCTAAAATGTATCTGTCAATGATATTTATATCTTATATAGCATTGCCTTATAAACGACTATGAAGAATGTGTTCAAAGTTTTCCCAAACCAAGTCTTCAACCCTTTATCTACCGCATTATGATTTACTGCAGTTTTTTCCCTTCAATATTTTGTTTTTGAATTATTACATTGAAAATTAAAGGATATACATAAACAAAATACTCAACTTTCGGAAACTTATAATGCGTTAGAGCTAATAAATTAATTATAGATAAGCAATTGTAAAATTAATTATAAACACTGTTCACTTATATATATATATAAAATGAATAATCGAAACGTTTTCTAAGGTCTTCATTTACATACAAAAAAGATAAGACACTTATATTTTGACATTAACTATTTTTTCGGAACAAAACTGATAATCTTCGAAATGCGCTGAAAACACCCTCAGCTGAAAACGTAATTTCTGCTATAAAACTATTCGCCTTCTTCGCTAAAATACTCATCATAGAACCCGTGCTGCAATATATCTTGGAAGAATGGATTTAAAAGAATATTCCTGCTAAGTATCGTCAAAGTATTCGTAAAAATGGCTATTCTATGTAATTCTGGAGTGGTACTTATAAGTACCGTCGGTAGATAAAGGGTTAACAGTGGTCAACATAAATAACTGTTTCCTTATAATTTCAATAGAATTCTTATTACAGCGGTGCATGAAATTTTATTGACATATTCATTAAAATTCTTATAATTATCATTCGCACTAAATGTGTAATTGTGAAATCATTCATAATTTTATGCAAAAAAGAATTATACTTAACTCTAGACTAAGAAGTGAGAGTAATTTATGAAATGACAAAAAACTACACATTGGTGAATCACCAGTTTTTTCCTCCAAATCACCGCACGATCTTCAAAGAAAAAGATGCAAATGTAACATTTTCGACAAAATGAATTTTTTTTCCCAAAATAAAGCTATCTACATAAAAGAAATAGCTAACATTTTCTTTTGTTTATACTGATTAAATATATTCCAGGAACTATTATTATTGACAACATTTTGTTACGCGGATCGGGGTTTGAGAATTTTATGCAAATCAGTCGCAAAGAACAGAACAATTCTTTAAGAGCGACGATAATTTATTGTAGAAAATCAATCCTTGAAATACAGGATTCAGTAGCAAAATTCGCAGAATGAATATCAGAAGGATTTCACACCTTCAACAGCGCTCAGACACAATTATCCGTGTCTAAACTACAAGTATGTGAAAGATTATTCACAAGCAATCTCTCGTTTAACAGCCGAAGTAATCACTAATTGCTTTAACGATCTGACAAGACTACTGATCGCTGGTCATAACCATACTGACTAACTTTTGCGAACATCTCTCTATTTATAGATCTCGTGGATCTTTCGAGAAAGCTCTGCTTACGACATAGGACTTAAAATTAGTTTATTTTTCGACAAATTTCCAGAAGAATCCAGAGGGTACCAAACTCACTAAAAATGGCGTCCAAAGTGGTCTCCAAGTCACCAAATGGTCACCAAAAATGATGCCAACTTGGCTCTATCGCCCAAGAGTTCGCCAAGTTCCCATTGAATCGCCACCTTATGGTGGGTACCACATAAGGGTTGGCGTTGCTTGCGAATATTGCAATTTTAACATAAAATAAATATAACATAGAGTAATATAAATGCAATATACATCTGAATACAAATTATTTACCCTATTTTACACAAAATTCGTTACAAGGAAACATTAAAAGTTTAAAAAATGGACTAAAATTGTTTCATATATCCATCGTAGCTAATTAAAAGAAGCTCTAACGAATTTTATTTTCCTTTAAGAAATCCTTACCTTTGTATTAATACATTTCTAATTATTATTTTCTTTCAATTCCAGTAGAATAAATTTCAAAATGTAAGTAAACCTGAATAAAAAACATTTTAAAATTTACAGTTACGTGGTGGCCAAACTAACACATAGAGAGAAAATGATCAATAATATGAAGATCGAGTTGAATTGTAAAATAAAATTTTGACTTCATTAAATGTGATAGGTCTAAATAATGGGAGGTTACAAGTGCCTAACTCAGTAAATCATATTATTTCATGTAGCCTGTTAGAGAAATCATAAGAGTAAATATTAGATCATGTATTGACGGATTTATGTTGCGTTTTGATCAATATCAAACAGTCCTCCGCCCTTGAGTAGTACAAACATGAATTACAAGCCTCCATCACGTATTAATTCCATTTAGGTGACATATGTTGATGCATAGATATCACGTTCCTAGAATAGAACTTTATTAATGTTAAATACACACACCAATATATGTATACATTTAGGAATTTAACGTTATTTGATTCTAGGTACGCAATATTCATTTACATGACATATATTGAAGCGAAGATACTCATTTTGTTTAACTATGCTGAAATAATCATGGCCGGAAAAATAGACTTGATCGTAATCACATTATTTATTTGCGATGCTCCTCATGAAGTGCCAAAACATAAGAGAGGGAATTGTTTAAATATATTTTTATGTACAGGGAACAACATATTATAAAAAATACAGTTACGTATTTAGGCGAAGGGAATAGTCAATTATTTATAGAAATGACATCATTGCTTAGAGAATATTAAGTTGTGGTTAGTAAGGCGCGTGAAAACACACACACAGCTAATGAACTGTATTTCTTGGAATTGCCAATAAATCTATCAAGTATTCAACGTCTAAAGAATCATTAATATATACACCAATCTAATGTTTTAATGCTTTAAAAAAAGAAAAATTCAGACTTGTCTCGGAATTCTGTATTAGGATTTATGAATTAAATGTCATAAACAAAAGATATTCGAATTATGAGTAGATATGAATTGAAGTTATTACACACATATATCGATATATTGGAATAGTATATACACTGGAGATCAAAATTAAAATAATTTGCATATTTTGTTTAATTTTAAGGAAAGATTTGAATGAAATGTAAAAAAAAACGCATACAGTAGTCGCATATGATGTGTAACATCTGACATGCTATCGTGGTAAATACGCAATATTAACTTTTTTAATTAAAAAAATATGAACAAAAAATATCTCTCTCGCGCGTGCGGGTATGATTGGAAATAATGTGTCCATGTGTCTCTGCCGTCAACAGATATTCCACATTCTTCAACTGACATTTTGGAACATTTTATAATGCTCTTTGCTTCCAAAGCAGTGTCATTCATGGCATCTTTAGCCGTTAGTGTAGCAGCAGCCAAGACTTTCTTTCACAAAGTCTAAATACTCCTTTTGTCATACAAGGCCAGTTCATCTTAGCACATAGCTTTTTCACCGAAGAATGTCATCTTTAAATCACTCATCTTCCACAAATAAGTTGCAAATTAATAACACTTCGCTTTTTTAGCTTTTCAGTAGCTGAAAAAAGGACAATAAAAGTACACTTGGAGCATTTTGAAGTGACATTAGAAGTCAGTCCAAACATATAATCTTCATGCAGGTACATATTGTTCTAAAAACAATTGGAGAAACACAAACTTGAAAACACATTTCCCAATTTAAATAAAATATTCTATTACCTTTTAATGTTCCACTAAAACATTCTTTGTTCTGTGAAAATGCCTTTACTTTTTCCTGTTTTTGTTCATTACAAGTTTGAACACATCCAAGTCATGAACACTACAAGTCAACACTTCCACTGTTTTTGTGAATCAGTCACCAGCATAGTTGCATTTTCAAGAGGTTAATTTAATCCATTTGTTACCCGTTATAAGTAGATAACAACAAAAGCAAAATGTTCAGAAACAATTAACGTTAAAAAATTGTACAATTAAAACGAAAAAGTTCAGTTTTTTGAAGAAATTTGGGAGCAACATTCGTAAGATTCAAATCAAAACAAAAACATGTGAGGTCAGAAGAAACAGATGTTGCCAATCGCAAAAGTTCAATTAAAAGATTGAAATTGATGCCTATCAATAAAATAGTTTTAAAAAATTGTCAGAAATTGTTTTTGAAATTATAATGGGTTGAAATTGCAAAAATTATGGGTAAAAAGCATGTTAAGCAGTCAACTTCAGCGCGCGCGCGCGGTTTCGATTTCCCCTCTTCCGGTTTTGATTTCACCGCTGTGATAATATTTTAAACACTTGTAACTTTTTTCTAATTATCGCACAGACAAAATAAAGGCAGATTTAGAAAGATAATCGTTTGAATTTTAAAAAAATATTAAATAAAAATAAAATGTGATTTTTGACCGAAAATGACGTTTTCAACGTAGTCCTCTTTTTGTAGATACCTTAACAAAAATATTTAATTTTTATTCCTTGTTTTTCCCTTAAAATATTAATAAAATATATTATTTAATGTATCACACTCTCTTATTCTTTGTCCATTCTTTTGTTCGAATTTCCTTCTGTTTTGTTATTCTTCATTTCTTATTAATAGTTATTGTTCTTGAATTATAACCTTATATATAACATCTTAATTTTTTGGTTTTTGTTTTTGTAAATTTCATGATTTTTACATTGTTTTTATTTACTTTTAACCCGGCACTTTACGCTTAGGGTATTTCATATCCACGGCCTAAGTTTTTCAAGACTCCATCTAAACATTTTTCAGAAAATGGATAGGTCATATTCTTTGAGGGTCCTTAGCTTATAGGGGAATTATAAATGTATATTTTTGGATATCGTATCTTCGGGTATATCATATCCTTCGCCTGAATCGCCATTACAGTACCAAATGTAGGCACGCTTTAAAATCCTTCTTGTGTAATGTCCTATTATTGTAGTTATAATGAAGAAATGTGATAATTAAGTAATTTAATAGTTACAGTATTTAATAGATATAATGCAATGTTTTCGAATGAAGAAAGTCTCTTTGCGGGGATGATGAGAAGAATCGAATGATGAAGAGTATAACAAATGGTATGATTCTTCTACTGAAATCTATCCAGATAATTTAACTGAGGGAGTAATTATCGTCCTTGATAAAATGACCACATCCTATTCAATGGTACAAAATCTAATCGATAGCCTATGACAATATTTTTTATGTTGTTGAATGTGGCGACAATAAATGCTCAAAGCATTATTTTAAGTACTCAGATACCACCTACTAAACATCGAACCAGACGCTGATGTCTGAAGTGTTTTGGATTTCGATTTACAGAAGAATGAAAACAATGTAGAAACAAACAAGCAGTACTTGTACAAAATTGAAAAAAAAAATTAAGATCCAGTGAAAACATCGCACTCACACTCGCGTCGAAGGATAATGGAATGTAAAAACAAAGTACTTACTACCCTAATGAAAATAATAATTAATAATAAAACATATTGTATTCCAACTTTTATTCCTTTTCCACCTTTGTATGCACATTTTACGGTAAAAACATAATGTAAACACCCTTAGGTATGAGGTACCCTGAGCTTGAAGTTAAGGCCGTTTTTTTCGCGAGTGAAGTGTGCAGCGCTAATATAAAAATACAAAATATGAGCTAAGATTAAATAATAGGTTTCACGTATAACTCATCACAATGTGTGTCAAAAATTAGAATAAGAAAGCTAACAGTATGAATACAAAAAATGAGTTATTTGGTTAGCAAATAGTACACCGTTTTATTTTATTTATATCTTACCTTTTGCAATTGAATATTTATAGGAAAGCACGTTGAATTTTATTTTGTGGTTATTTTTACATTGTTTGTTAACATTATTATTACCTCTCTAAGTTTATTATATTGTTTACTTATGTATCACAATTTCTTTATTTATATACTTTCAAATATAATTTGTACAGTTAGATTAAAATATTAGTTTCCCCGTTCTCTCATCATATTGTACAGTAGAAGAAAAAGCAAACATTACGAGCGCATGAAATGTGTTCATATCAAAAACCGTATAAAATTAGCATTCCGCTTATATGATTCTTCTCTGAATTTCAGAAAAGAGCAATAAAAACTTTTGTTTGGACGAGTTCTTTTGATTTCAACTCTTCCGTTAAACATCGCACAGAAAAAAAGGCGTCATCGGAGTAAAACCTTTTAAAATCTTCTCATAAGAGACGGAAAGAATGGCAACAGTTTGAATTGTTCTCTTTTGCCAGAAATTTGTTTCCTCCTTTTTCTTTTCTTATGGCAAATGGGTCTTTGCATTTCAATACTCCAATCTGCTTGGGCAGATTCTGCTATGTTTACGACTACTTTGATGCGTACTTTTTTTATTACAGCCTTCTGCACGCTAAGGAGAATATTAGTTATTCACAATTTTTTATGTTTTTCGGGAAAGAGAAAAGGAAGGAATTTCATGAATCCTTTTTAACTTAATTCTCATACAACAAACAAAGTGAGTTTTAATTTCTTTTTTTAAGATTTTGATAATCATCTTCAGTGCACTTAATTAATTTCCATGCAAAAATACGGAACTTTATATTTCTAAAAAAATTCATTCATAGCTCAATGTTTGCAACTTTACGAACAAAAAAGTGTTAATCTCTTCTTTCTTTACATTTAAATATTTTTTCTTCCATTTTTAACATTTCCTTTACAAATAAACAAATAGCTGTCATATTAGAAAAATATATTTCTTTAACTCAGAGGTACCATAACTATTTTTCTCATGGAACTTTTGCCATCGCTTTTGGGTTCAGGTAGACCCCTGCTTACCTAATATTAAATTTTTGCAAATTTATCAACTTAAATGCCTTTTTGACAGCTGGTACTGCTAGTTACTTTAGAAGAATTGTATTTCTAACTGAAGTGAAGTATAGCATTTAAAATTTAAAAAAAAACATGTTAATGAATAAAATTAAATTAATACACAAAATAACTGAACAACAAATAAATGATTTGAAAGAGAAGGAATAATTTGGTGCTTCAATAACACATTTTCAACATGTAATATCAATCTAACCAGGTTTAACCTTAATTCTCTTTGGTTAGTAAGTGTCTAGTTTTTTTCCCTCTCTTTTTTTTTTTTGATATTGACATTCTCTGAAACTCCCGCTCACTTGGAAAAGCAATTAAAAACTTTTTCATGATATTCCACAGTTAGTGACAAATAGAAGGTATGCCTTTTTTAAGCCAAAATTGCTGATATCTGTTTCTAAACTTTATTTTAAGATCTTCGCTAGGGACTATTCTGTTCAGTTCCTATTGTAACATGACATATTTTTTTTCAATATGTGAGTGTAAGAATTCATTATCTACTACGGTATCACTATAAAAAAAACAATCCCAAACCTAGTTTCAAAATCTGAGTAAAGGGCATTTAAATATAGAACGTAGGTTAAAATGTACTGACATATTGCCCGTAACAAATTGAAAAAATTCGCTATGTGCAATATTATACTTATTCAGCTTAATTCTGGAAAGAAATGCTGAAATTGTCCTCGTCATAGTAAAATGTATGCTTTCACCTAGTAACCAGAAATTAACCTCCCTAAAGATAGTAAATAAATCAGTTAAATTGGTAAAATCTTGTTTCCACAAGATCAAATTTTTTTTTAAAGATTAAAGTCACAACCTGATTTAATAAGAGCCACTGTCATAGACCCCTTTTGACACCTCATGGACCTCCAAATTATTTTTTTGCTTGCGTGGACCCCTGGGGGTCTGTATAGCCCATTTTGGGAAACACTGCTTTAACTGATAAAAAAAGTAAATTTGCGGCATGTTGTCCCACACTATTATAACCAGTTTCTAAAAAATAAAAAAAAAAATTAAGGCTATAAATATATAAAATATGTATTCAAACATACTTTATTTCCCAAACGGAACATTTCATAAGGAGAAGGCACGCACTCGATAGTAGTGTTAGTGGTCACGTGGGGTGACTGAGTCACCCCAATCCTTTCTTTTTTTTATAATTATTTGTATTGCATATCATAAAAATCGTAATTCTAGTGAATAACTTAACTAAGAGAATGCGTACTTATCTACTTTTGAGGACTTTTCAATTTTTCTTTGATAATAATAGAAAATATCAAAGCAAACTGAACTAATGTTTCAAATGCGCGTGATTTTGACAGACACTTTCCACTCACACTACAAGAATGATATTTATAGGCCAAACCATTATATTTTGTCCAAGTTATTGTAGTTTTATTGTCCTTGGATGATCGACAAATAGCATGTTTCAGTTTATCTTGCTTATGTCTTTTTGAAAGATAGCTCTTGGTTGCCAATTCAGCACTTATGACACGTGGAAAATCAGGGTTGCCAACTTGGCAAGTAATCTTGAACGTTGGAATTGCTTCAACGGTACGTAAGTAACAAATGAACCTGTATAATATATAAATATAATCTACATAAATAAGTAATATGTAAATATTTTAAACAATTAGACATTGGCACTAAAATATTATATATAAATGTATAAGAAAACAAATATTTAAACATTGCGCTTTACAGAAAATAAATGAAAAAAGGAATCCACATTTTAGAATGGGTACGAAAAAAAGAACTACTTAACGCCGGCGTGCGATAATGTTAAGAAAGAAAAAGGAAGTACATCCCAATTTAATTTTCTTGCCCAAAATAAAGCAGATGTTTTCACTTCTATCGTATGGTCAAAAGCACACACACATTTATTTTTTTTTTTATTATTTTTTTTTGTGAGGAGCTGATTACTTTAGAGAAAACAAACAAAATAAGAAGAAAAAGAACAATATTATCACTTAAATAACAATTTCATTTTTTAACAGGGAAAATGAATAACACGTTCAGTTTTAATACTCCAGACATGAATATATAAACATTTTTTTCAT
The DNA here is from genome assembly GCA_019973955.1 of Trichonephila inaurata madagascariensis. NCBI lineage: Eukaryota > Metazoa > Arthropoda > Arachnida > Araneae > Nephilidae > Trichonephila > Trichonephila inaurata. The sequence continues at coordinate 212,298 of BMAV01020272.1, forward strand.
TTCTAATAGGCTGTGAATTGGTGTTTTATCATTGTACCTAGTACATTCCCGGAAGCAGGTATATTTATTAGTGCGGCACCCTATAGGCAGATATCGATCGCCGCACGTAATTCTAATGCCTAGTTTCCTCCCTAGAGGGAGGCACTTGAGCTCAGACGATGCGAATCTGTACTAGGAATTATTTTTGCCGAGAGAATCCAAGCCAAACATACACTCTAGAGATCTTTTACATGCCGTATAATCATACGACATGACCGCTGTCAATTTTCTGCATCATGAAAATCCACCAACTTGGGCCGGGCTCGAACCGCAACCTTAGATGCAAAAGGCCAGCGACAAACCAACCATGCCACCTAGCCGGCACATAAATAAATATAGACAGAGAAAAACACTACCATACGCCCCCTCCTCCACATTCATCATTCCTTCACAAATAAAATAGGGAATTATTAGAAAACCATTTTTTCCTCAATTTAATATCATACTCATAATGATATGTCCAGGAGGCCAAGAAGAATTCTTCTTGATTCTTATAATCCTCATTAATTTTCTCATTCTCAGGCAATAAATTCCTTATTGCACTATAGTAAGCTAAAATTTTAAGGAAAAGTGAAATTCCCCAATTTCTATATCCACAGCCCCCAGGGCAGCCAATAGGAGTCTCTGTTCACTTCGCCCAACAACCTATCAGAGAGCAACATCTAAGCTCTCACCCAAGCCAAATTACAAGACTACTTTTTCGCCGAGAAGAAGAACCAGGGCCACGCTTCTCAGATCCCATCGATCGACCAATCACCGTCATGCCACTCAGCAGAATGTAAAAACCCCACTCCCGTCATGCCCAACATCGCAGACTATCAAGACATGGGATTGAGGAATGTTTTACAGTCCGGATGCCCAAAAAGTAACGCCTACTCAAAACCATTTTTTGGTCCAATGACGATAAGTTTGACACCGAGTCAGGCATTTAGTCCTATTCTGAGTGCTTAGAGGAACTTTACTTGTTTGTTGACGAATGCGTAGACATACTCATGTTAGAAGTGATGTAAGGTATTTACAGAGGTGTTTTTAAAATGAAGGTTTTCTGCAAGTAAATATATATATATATATATTCTCTCTGATCATTATGTATGTAGGATATCCCATTTGTAAAAGGTTAGAACATATCCTTTACCGAGATCGGCAATTCTAATCAAAACAGTATTCCACATCAGCGCCATCTAGCGTCCCTTTTAAAACGCCGACATCAAACTTTTTCGGGAGTTGTCCACTAACACTCGTCAGAGAAACGTCGTATTTCGCGCGTCAGCACCGTTCGTCCGCGCCAGGCGGTAAGTCTTAATAGCACCATAATGAGTTCCATTTCATCTCAATGGCCTCTCTTAAAGTAATGTGATCTAACTTTCCTATTCTTCTGAAATATGCTTATCCAACTTTCCTATTCTTTTGAAATATTCCCCATGTAAATACTCCCCTATAATTCATAATAAATTATTTAGTTTTCAATCAGTTTCTTTCTTATATAAACTATGTTGTGTATTTTATTTCAAAATTAACTAAAACACCCTAAAAACCCCTAGACACCACGCCAATAAAACCCCGCTGTCTGAAGAATCCGACCTTTTGGAAGATTTCGGTTGGATTCCCACATGAATAGCAAAGAGCAAGTGTTGTACCGTTAGGGAATTTTAACTAAAAGAGCCAATTTTTGAGAAACTATTCTGAGATTGTGATTAACAGTTTTATTTTTATGGAGAGTGAAAGCTAGACGAAACATTTTTTCTCAAATCCCGACTCAAAAAACTACATTGATTTAAATTAAACCATCCATCGCTTTTATCCGATTTGTGACTGCGATTAACCCTCTCGCTGTGAAGTGCTACATTTTCTACGTGTATTTTGCCTGTGGAAATCACGAGATCTGTAGCAAGAGGGTTAATGGCACAACTTTGTAAGATGACGTTCGTGAATAAATAATCGTAAAATTGTGAGTCATAGCAGATTATGATGTGATAGAGGATGTCAATTTTTCACAGTTGCAAAAATGTGCTCGCCCTCATTTAACCAAGCGCTGGGGAATTTTTAAAAAATATTTTCCCGGTACAAATGTGACTTCACCTTTCTTCTAGATCTCGCTTGTCGTTGTGTTTCTGGACACCCTGCATAAGATTTGACGTCAGTGGTATTTGACAGCATTGAAAACGTTTGGAATTGCAGCGAGCGGTCCAATGCATTAAAGAAACAAAATGGTGGATTTTCAGACATTCGCTGCAAGTTACAGAGAAATCGTGCTTACATTTCGGCTACAAGAAACAACAAGGATAAGTTTATTCATGATAGGATAATCAATGTTTTAGGAGAGTTTGACGAGCATTGCAAAAAATTGATTGAGCTGGCAAATATGCTGCATGACAAGTTTGAAAGTCCTTTCATTGTTTGAACAGATTTGAAAGAGAAACTGGTTGGAGAAAGGGTTTTTTGTATGGGGTGGTAGGGAAACGAAAACAACGACAATAAATGTTCTACATATCGTCATTCAAGTGAAACGGTAACGAAAGCAAACAGCTTAGAACAAACATCTTTCAGGAGATGCATTCGGCAGTTGGACTACAGATGTTTCAGTTCTCTGTAATCTTACAACTTCATAAACATACTCTATTGACCCTCAGTCTTCTATGCTGTATGTCATTGGAAGCAGATACTGTTTATAGTAGCTTAACCCGAGAGGAAACGCGCTGTCGATACTAACGCTTGCGGTCGCGTCGAGTGACGGAATCACCCCAATCATTTTTTTTTTATAATTGTTTTCATTACACACGATAAAAATCGTAATCCCAATTAGTAATTTAATTAAGAGAAAGTATTCTTAACTAATTTTCGTAATAAAGTATACTTTTCATTCATAGTTTGAGAAAAAATTAATTGAAACTGAACTAAAGTGCTTCAAACGTACGTGAATTTAATATAGGGCACAAATCACATACACTTTACGCTAACATTACATGAATGATAATTGCAGTCAAAAAACTGTCATATTTTATTCAAGTAATTGTAGTTTTATTGTGTCTTTTGATGATTGACAAATAGCGCGTGGAATTTTTTCTAAGTTGCGTTTTTTTTGGCTTAATGAAGTTTGCCTTGTAGTATACTTGGTACACTCATATGTTTCTTCATGGAGATTTGTAAGCAACATTTGAAAATTTTCCTTTCAAATCCAACGTTTATCATCGCTTTAACAGAAATTTAATTTCGCTCTCATGATTAATATCTATTATTTAATCAGATTCTTCCCTTGCTTAATTAGTTTCAACTTCTTCCGATAGAAATCGTAGATAGACATTCAGATAACCAGCGTCATTCAAATAACCAATAGATGCCAGCATCATTCAGATAACTTCTGATGACAGTAGATGATTTTGTTTCATCTTGGAGGCATATATAGTATTTTTGTTCTTCTCTCATCAATAGATGGGGTGCATCTTCTTAGGCCATTCTCTGCTTTGTTTTGTATTAGATTTGTCTCCTGACATCTTACACAAAACTTTCAGTCTCCAGATGTAGTCACTGTACCACCCGCCTGTCCTGCAATTTAAACATGGAAAATACCACATTCTCGTCTTACAGCTCTTTCTAGGTGATTAATATACTTTTTTTTATTTAATGACATTGCTTCTTGACTAATTATCATTGTTTTCCTGGCCAGGAGTGGCCGCGGTAGCCGAGTGGTATAGGTATCGGATCGTGGCTTGCCTTGTCACGAGTTTGAGCCCAGTACCACTAAAGACCCGCCGTGTAGGGCAGCGATGCACGTTAAATCTGTCGAGAGCTGAAACGTCCTCCCGTTGGTGTGGTAGTTAGGAGAGGGGGGTGCCAGCTCAGGTGTCGTCCACGTCACTTGACCATGGTTCAAAATTACGTGGTCCGTCGCCAAAAGCCCTCGTGTAGCTGAACAGTGCGACGTTAATATTCAATCAATCAATCAATTGCTGGCCAGGAAACAATTCCGATCTCAGTCCTATAGAAAACTTGTGGCACTTTTTGAAAATTCCTGTCCGAATGAGGTACCCATGAAGTAAAAGGGAACTAATTGAAGCTGTAATTGCTTCTTGGCATCATTTAATAACGAAGAAAGAGCTTAAAACTATTTTCAGCTCAATAAAACATCGATGGAAAGATGTAATAAAAAATAAAAAGGCTGCCCCATTAATCACTGATTACTCAATGCTATCATCAGTATCTAGTGTACATCGATAGTTTTTGCAGCATTACTTTATTGCGTTGCAAATATTTGAATTTTAATTTTTTTTAGTGTGAATTTAGTATTAAATTCCCTTTAGAATGATACAAAAGACTTTGTATTTTGTGCAACAGAGCATTTTAAGCATACAAACTTAAAAAAAACATGACATCTTTAAAAAGTGTCCACAATTTTGGCCACCACTGTATGTATATGGTAAACTAAAATAAAAAAAATAAACATAGTGAATATGTTACAAAACAATGAAATATATGCGTAGTGGCTAAGTACAATTTTTTCTAAGAAAATCTTTCAGATAGTATTTTTTATACAAGCTCTATTCTTTTATGATAAATGGAAATATTTCGCACCTCAGAAAATAAATTTTTCTCTTTTGTAATAGTTTTCCTAAAGAAAGATGAAAGATACACTGATTAATAGTAACAAGTTTTTTGTATATTTAGCCAGCATAGAAATTTCCTTTTACTTACACACTGGGATTGAGAAAAAATCAAAGAAATTTCTCTCTTTTAAAGTATATTTACGCTTATTTATTGCTTGAATAATTTATTACACTGTACAGAAACAAAATTAAAGGTTGTTACACATAAATTTATACTTCTAACTTCTGATAGACATGAAGTTGTGATGATCCCACATACTGCTTGAAGTAAAGCAAATATTAGAAGAAAAAACAAAGTATGAATTGAATAGACTTTAGGAAATTTTTGATATGGTACATTTGCTTTGGAGTATGTGTTACTAGTAAACAACCGGAAAAAAATTATTTTGAATAAGATGAATTATCATTAATATCGCAAAAAAGTAGGCTTAAAATTCCAAAATAATATTAATAAAAATTATTATTGATGAATACGTGGAATTATTGTTCCAATTATTCATCATTCATCATAAAAAGGAAAAAAAAAATGTGTATGTGTAAATATTAACGTACTTATATTTTCAAGCATTTTGTTAAGAATATTACAAGGAAGAAGCCTGTGCATAAATATACTGCAACCCCGTAGAGAAACAAGTTGTAGGCAAGGCAAAAATTGTAAGTTAAGAGGACTTGGTACCCCAAAATACCCGAACAATCGTTTTTTTTTTTTTAATTTTATTTATTTTTATTTTTTGTCCAATGGTCGAGTAGTATTGTTTCTCGCTTCGACTACACAGTTCCGGGTTCTTTTTCCGGTTTGGCCAAGATAGCGTTTCATCCCTACTTCAGTGGGGCAATAAATGAGTACCAAGCTTGCTTGGGGACTTAAACACTGGGGGTCTCGCTTCAGATTGACCACCTAATCGGGACATCTGCCCATGCACCTCAGTGCCCAATGGTCACGTACACTGGGATGGGCGCAGTAGGCCCTGACCCACATGGGCTTTTGCACCACTGAGTTTGAGTAATCTTATTCTTTGCATTATTTTCTTCCGATTGATATATCAATTTTGCATGTCGAAAAGTTAGAAGTTGAATAAAACTTCATTTGAAAAATGTGAATTTATAAAGTAGGCAATTCGACCATGCCCCCGTTTTATGAAAAAAAAAAGCTAAAAACAGCGTTTTAATAAGAAAATCTGTTTTAAAAAAAAGAAATAATTATAAAAGGTGTAATATATAAAGCAGAATATTAACCAAGCCATTACAATAATGTAATTGTTTTTCTTTGGGAAATTTGTGCATGTAAAATTTTGGCATTTTATATTAATAATTTCATAATTTTAGTCCTTATTCCTCATATATTTTTCATAAAAATATAATACTTCAGTAACATGTGAAGAAAATAACTAAAACTTCTGTCATGGCAGAAAAAAATAATTTTAACTTTTTTCTTGAATTTTCTTGTGCAATTACTACTCTAAAATTATCCTTAAAATGTATGGGTTGAAAAAATACGAAAATGCAATTTTATTTTAAAGAAAAATATATAACTAATATCTTAAAGTGGTATTTTAAATTTATATTTAAGCTTATAGTTTTTTTTTCGCAATTATAAATTTTAAAGTGGTTTTTCACATTTTTTGTTATTTGATACATTAGTACGTTCAAGATGTTACTCCTTCCACTATTATTTACCAGTCACTTCCATTTTTCCCTGTTTGATATATATAAAGCATGTAACAAAATTATGGATCCATTTTGCTGTAATCTGAATACTTTTTTTAAAAAAAATATTAAAATGTAGGAGATATTGGCTTCTTCGTTGAATTTTAGCATGCGTATCATTATTTTTTCCCGTAGAAAACGAATTAAGTTATTGCAAATACGATCCCTAAAGTTGTTAAGAACATCCTTAAGTTTATTACAAAAAAAAAATCAGGGCAAAATATTAATAACTTCAAAATGAGTAAGATTTTATAAATTTTCCAAATTTCCTTCAAAAAATTTAAATTTTTAAAATTGTGTAAATAATATATATGAAAATTTTTACCTCGTATCGTTTTCTGAATAGAAACATTATATGAAATACTAAAATATAGTTTTTAAACACTTAAATAAAAAAAAATATTCAAAGTATACCGAGTACTCTTAAAACAACATAACGAATTAAAATCGAAAATATATTCATGGAATATATATTGAAGCAAAACGCAGCTTTATTTCTATATTTATTTCATCTTAAAAATGTTAACTATTTCATTATTTTACTGCAAATATTGGAAGAATTACTTAAACATCAGCAATGGTCTAAACTTTTGTCACGTCATAATCACACAGCTTCGAGTAGTATAGTCTGTGTGATTGATTGATTGAATATTAACGTCGCGCTGTTCAGCTACACGAGGGCTTTTGGCGACGGACCACGTAATTTTGAACCATGGTTAAGTGACGTGGACGACAACTGAGCTGGCAACCCCCTCTCCTTACTACCACACCACATCAACGGGAGGACGTTTGAGCTCTCGACAGATTTAACGTGCATCGCTGCCCTACACGGCGGGTCTTTAGTGGTACTGGGCTCAAACTCGTGACAAGGCATGCCACGATCCGATACCTATACCACTCGTCTACCTCGGCCATGTATAGTCTGTGTGAGTAGCAGGTTAAGATTCTTTTGCACTGGCAATATTTTGCTGAAGCACCTTGCGTTTAATTTTAAGGTGTTCCTTCCCCAATTGGTTCTACATCAAAAGTACATCCCAGTCACGTCTTGCTTTCTCATGTCTGTCTTCTCGATGAGATTCTCTTCATCATTACATGCCACCATTAATCTCTGCGGTAAAAGAAAAAGGAAAGAATGAGCGATGTACAATGAAAGGAGATGAAGTTAAATGGTGGAAGAGTTTCTGCTTTCTTTCTCCTCTCCTCTGTTCTACGTGTAGTCTTACAGTTTCTTTTCTAAAGTAGTTTCTCGCCTCCTTGTCTCTTGGTACCTGAATATTTGATGCCTCTTCGAGAGTTCAAATTCCTGCTTAGTGCCTTTAGAATCGTCATCGATCTGCCGAATAAAGCTTCGATTACCCTTAATGATACAGAAACACGTTTCCATTCGATCCCTTCCAAATGGACTTTAGAAGACAGAAGCCTTGCTAATAGTTATATTTCTTCATTCGAGTGGAGAAACAGACTGTATTCCTCTTAAGAAAGCTTTTCAAAAAGAATAAGATTTGAATTGCACTTTTTTGTTTGTGTTAAACGATTTAAGAATGTGTTATTTCTGATACTTAATGTAATGCATAATGATGAGGAATAACTTACACATTTAATTCGATTGATGTTTCTAACGGTTATTGAGACTACGTTCGCGGAAACTTGATTTTGAAAGAGCGTATAAATCAGTAAATATTTTTTTTATATTTTAATGTCACTTGTGAATTATAAAATTTTGAATAAAATTAAAATTTTTTGAAGAATATTATTTGAAAAAGGAAAAGTTATTTAAATGCATATATCTGATAAAAAAGAGAAAATAATGAATTATTTTCTCAAAACATTCTACTTTTACGAAAAATTCTTCTATAATAATATTTCTTCTGTGTATATATTTAGAACTTTTGCACAGAGCCCAAGTAGGTTTTATTCCTATTTAAACATATCAGGGAACAGAAATTTTTACGAAATACCCAAGTTACTATTTCGTTTGATAGTTACTCTGAAAAAGTGGATTTTCAAACTTCCTTGTTCAGTCATTGCACATAATCTTATAGCTGAATATAGTGAACATATTATTATTCTAGAAGTATTTTACATACATACATACAAGGATAACATTCTGATATTATGTAAATTTTACTTTCTTTCTTTGACTAACAAATTGTTTTTAAATATTTTAAGATAGTAATTATATTTTCAAAGTGCTTTTCTTTGTATTTATTTTATAATATAAGCAATAATAATTACGTCACTGATTGAGATGAAAATGTTAATTTAAATTAATATTAATAATCTTTAAACAGAAAATATAATTGTAATTTCTTTTGCATCACATCATTATATTCCTTAAGTGATTCTGACAAGGAATATTTTTGAAGTGCGAAAACAAAGTTAAGGCATGATAGTGATAAAAAAAAATCAATTGTAATTGTACCCATTTTGATAAATACAATAATTCCTTTTGCTTGTACAAGTGTAACAAAGATTTAAAAAACCTATAATAGAGAGAAAAAATACTTTTTCATCATTGTTCATTTATAAGTATTATATTTTCTTTATTAAGTGCCATAGGCGTGTATACATGTCCTCCTGAGCTGGTGCCTTTAGTGCCCCGGACGTGTATAATCGTCCTTCCAAAGGAGAATTTTTGTATTGTGCTGCTCTGTTTTAAACTAGTCCCACGGCTTTTGAATGCAAAAACAGGATATTGACAGTGCTTCTAAAGAATTTACTTATTTCGGAAAAGAGGTAGGGAAAGGGGATATATTCCAGGAACGATGGAATTCATAGCTAAGCACTTTTTCTTGTTTTTTCGTTTGAGTGTTCTCTTTTTCTATTCTTCATTTACTCTCATTTTCACTTACCGTGTGTACAAGGTGTTTTTTAATTTTTTGTACAAATGCACTGAATGGGGTACTGGTTTATTTCCTCAACCATGTCTTTGGATTTATCACACAGAACAGATTTAAAAAGTTATAATTTATTTTTTTATTATATTCTAACTGAAGAGATTAATTATTTTTATTTTCATTTTATTATTTTATCCTTTTCTTTTCTTTCTTTTTTAAAGTGAAAATAAACAATTTTTCGGTGGAAAAACACGCCTTTTCTTTTCCCAAAAAAACCGCGTAACAACGCGAACCTGTGGGGTAAAACGGTGGAACTGGGGATAAAGTTCTTACCTTTTCCCTTGGTATTAAGGGGTTCATAATTTTATGCAAGATTAGGCTAAGAAATTAGAGTTATTATTAAATATACTCTTTTATTTTTTTGCTGTGTGTGAGAAAACTGTATTCTGCTTCTGATGAAAGATCTTTGTCGATTTATAAATTTAAATGAATAAGAACATTAAGAATTAGATTTTTGAAGTTTAGTCGCAATTTTCCAAAAAAAAAAAAAAATGTTTCAAAACAAATATTTTTGCACAAAAATATTTCTTAGTTTAAATTATTTACGGGGTTTCAAAAGAAAAGTCTTCATTCTGACATAGCACACATTCAGTGTAACTTTTTCTGGGAATATATAGTTACACGGTAGCAAGAAGAGCAATCAGTTTACAAAGAAAATATGTAATAATTTAATTTGTTTCAAATATAAAATATTCTGTGGATTTCTATCAGGGTTCATTTACAGAAGAACAAGACAGAGTGTTTCAAAAATAATACAATCCGTTTTCATGAAAACACTAATATATTGATTTCTTTCACAGGTGTCTGAAGAAATTCTCTACTTACAAGAAAAAAAAATGCCATCGTTTCCTAGAAGATAGATGGTAAAACATATGAAAGAGGCACGTCATCTATCAGACGGAAAACAGCCACCAACAAGGGCCAATACACGCGACAACTTGTGAACAAATTCTGGTAAAGTCTCTTGACGGTATCGTCGAATGTTGATGGTCATCCAAGACGTTTTTTATCCACTACACCATTGGCTCCTCTGAATTTGTTCACAAGTAGCCTGGTATAAGCCTTTGTTGGTGAATGTTTTCCATATTTTCGCTGGCACAGCTGAAAAACTTCTTCATATGTTTTACCTTACAATTTACAGGAAATGACCGTTATTTCTTTTTAACCCGGGGTCACTCGCGCCTGTTTTTGCTACCGTCGTTTCTCGGGGGGTGTTGAGAACACCCCCAAACTTTTAACACGTGTATTTAATAATGAAAAAACAAACTGTCAATTATGATACATATTTATAAAGTACAAGATTTTTTTTGTATTATACAAATAAAATTATTAAATTTATTGCATACAAATGAGACTAACATTCATTTAAATCGTGGCTCTGCGCATTCTTTTTGGAATCCTGGGAGGCTTTTCTTGTTGTTCGGGTGTACAGAACAGCCCGCGAGAGAGATCGTGGTCTGAAGCAATGCTTCTCAAACTTTCTATACTTGGAATCCCATTTTCAACCATAACTTTCATGGCTCCCTTCCTCATCCATACAATAACAAAATATTGAATTCAATAATAATTTACTTTGACGTAAGGCTACAATATATATAACTTTAATTATAAACCTTACAAATTATCCAGATAAGTATTAAATTTTGTATATATTTCTATGGCATGCCCACACACAGGGTCATTGGTAATTATTAATTTTTTTTCTTAACGTAGTACTGTTAAAATAATTATAAAATGCATTGTGAAGTACTGATACATTTATATGTGTATTATATCAGTAAGAATATGTATATTATTTTTTATTATGTCAGAATGTACACTGCTGGCCACCGTAAATGCAACACCAAGAAAGACAAGAGATAGCACAACAAAATTTATTTTGTACATAACATGTTGACCAAGTATCAAATGATTAAATTTATAGACTTCTGTGAAGTGTGGTTCCTGCCAGAATCAGTTGTCTGAGTAGTCACCATTCTTGGAGATCACCGCTGCCACAAGCCTCGGCATTGATTCAAAGAGATTTTGGATGTGTTCTTGGAGTACAGCAAATCAAGTAGCTTCCACACGTTGCCAAGGTTAATCTGGTGTGGTAGATGGGGCTTTAATGTGGGTCAATCGTTGAGCAACCATGGACCACATGTTTTCTATCGGCGAAAGAGCCGAAGAGTGAGCTAGCCAGGGAAGCAATTCAATCTGGTGATTGACGAAGAACCTTTGGATAATGCGTGCCACTCGTGGTCACGCATTATCCTGTTGAAGTATGGGTGTGGCCAAGCCCTGAAGGTAAGGAAGGACAACTGGCTCCAACCCTCGGAGATGTAGACTGGCTGTTTAAAGTACCGGCAAGGCGTACTAGAGGAATACGAGAGTGATATCCAATACCCCCCCCCATACCAGAATACCCGGTGCAGGACCAGTGTGGTTGTACATAACGCAGTTGTTCAGCATCTTCTCTCCATGGTGTCTCCAGACTCGAATTCGATTATCGTGGTGTTGCAGACACATGCGTGACTCGTCAGTAAAGACAACTTCTTTGCATTCAGCCACCCATCTTTCATCGCACCATTGGCGGCTGAGACGTCAATAGACTCAATGTGCTGTGCTATGTTTCGTGCTGTGACTGAGCGATCCGTCACTTCCATGCGCACAATTTGCCGGTCCTCACGTGAAGTGGTGCACTGAGGTGAATGCAATCGACCACATCGGTCCGTCATACCCTCCTGCATCCAACAGTCACATATTCGCATTACAATTGTTTGGTTTCGTCCAACACGACTACCGATTTCCCTGTAAGATAATCCACAATCTCGGTAGGCCACTATCATTCCTCGGTCGAACTCGGATACTTGATCAAAAGCTGATCGCTGTTTTCTACGAGACATAATGGTTCGTTTTTTTGAAAAAACCACAAGAAAAACACAATTGCTGAACTTAAAATCGTCGAAATCTCCAAGCCTTAAATAGCGCTTTGAGGTTGCGCCACAGGCGCGCGTGATGTGTGTCTGCGCTGTAATTCTAATCATTTGCATATCTCACCTCCGCTAATGCATGTTGTATATTTCATGTTATTTGCATGCTTCCTTCAGATTGTTGCATTTACAGTGGGCATCAGTGTATTTTGTTTTGCTTCCTTTCAGTAAATCAATATATATATATTTTAAATAAACCTTTGTTTTTGACCTTTCGATATACTCGCGCCCCCCTTGCAAGGTTATGACGTCACCCAAGTTGATGCGCCTCACAGTTTGGAAAATGATATTGTAAGGATGTTGTAAGATTTGTGAATCAATAGATTTAAGTTTTCATATAAATAGATCATTGCTTTTTGAACCTCTTGCATTTGCCACATTTATGTGAAGTGGGTGGCGTTACGCACTACTGCAAGCCCTCCTAGCATCCCCCTCCTAGGTGGCTTCGAAAGGAAACCAGAGGGCAATGACTCCGACGGAAGGGACAGCGAGTGGAGAGACAGGAGAACACGATATAAGCGATTGAGAACGGAAGAGATGCAAGCCCACATCGGCATAGCAGTGATGCCTCTTAAAAATATAATGAAAACCAATTAGGAAATAACGCGCATTTAAATGTTTCTCTTAATTCATTAATTGTTTTCTTCATTTTATTTATTCTTATTTTAAAAATAAACAGATTTTCTTGCAAATCCCCGTTTGAGATTTCATCCCATTAACAACATAACATTTATATAAGTAAATATTTGAGTAACAAACTTAACCCGCGATCACTCGCGCGGGGTGTTCTGTACAACCCAGCAACAAGAAAATCCTCCCAGGATTCTAAAAAGAATGCGCAGAAACACGACTTTTTCTGTAGCTGCACAATTTAGGTCATTGAACCTTTAGGCTTGAGGCAATCCCTCTTTCTCGAACGATTGGAATGTAATGACCTTCAAAAGTTTATCTGTGGGGCTGAGAACTCCCACGAGAAGTTGAGCATTTGTATACAGTCCGCTCTGAATGTTTGGAAAGTGATTAAAATATTATTTTTCTACTTTCTACAATCATTATCTCATTAATTATAAAGTATATTTATTACTGGTATATACGTTTTATATATATATACTGGTTTATGAAAAAATATAAAATTATGTGTTTTAAAATGAAAATTTTGTATGTTTAGTTTAAATTAATGTTAGTCTCATTTGTATGCAATAAATTTAATAATTTTATTTGTATAATACACAAAACATCTTGTACTTTATAAATATGTATCATAATGACTTAATTTTATTTTCATAATTAAATACACGTGTTAAAAGTTTGGGGTGTTCTCTACACCCCGCGAGTAACGAAGGTAACAAAAACAGGCGTGAGTGACCGCGGGTTAAGAAGTATAGAGAAGGTGGAAAAATTTCATAAAATAACAACTCAGTTTTAAATGTGCATAATATATAATAAAATTTGCAATTAAAGTACTAAAAACCCTTTAGAACATTTCATGCTTTTTTCCCTCAGAATAATACAAAAAAAAAAAAAAAACGATCAGCCAGCATTTCAAAAACTAATTGATAATCATATATTATATTGAGAATTATTTCATTTCATTATTTATATTATTGTCTGTTCAAGATGTCAGATTGATAACATTAAGGCTGGATAGTGTTTTCACTTGTTAACTTTTCATTAATACGTTCAGAATAAATTTTGTTGTTTCTTTCCTTCCATAATTCTGAATTTCTATTAGTGATATACATACATTTATATATCCTTACTACTATTATGAAAGCGAAAGTTTGTATGTATGGATGTTTGTTACTCTTTCTCACAAAAACAACTGAATGGATTTTAATGAAAATTTACAATAATATACTTATACATCAGAATAACACATAGGCTATAATTTATAAAGATATTGGGTGAAGTGTCCAACATATAAGGATAATTGTCAAGTGAGTGGGAAAAAAATCTACCATCTGCTAACAATTCCGGCGTGCGCTGCAAAAACTGTTAGAGTTACACGTATATAATCACGTACACAAAAAAGCCCGCGACAGCATATATTTGTATTTTATGTGTAAGGCATTATCACCCAAACAGTGAATCATAAAAACAATAAAAATTGATATTATACATTCTAATGCACGTTCGGTAGTAACAAATTGTTACTTATATCAAAATAAATACTTTTATCTCTTCTGGTATTTAAAGTAGATAAATTTGTCTTTCACATTACATCATTTAGACAAATTTGCATAATTTGTTTGCGGTTAGTAGTTAGTTATAAAGCTATAATTTTGATTGAAAGGCAAGTGTTACATTTTTTAAGTATAATAATAATAATAGCTACCGTACTGTATTTTTTGGAAGTGTAGAAGAAGTACCTACTAAGAATTATGCCAGGGAAGCGTATGTCTAATCTTTTTCTTAAAGCTCTAACAAAGCTCGAGCTACGAAAGTGGCTACACTTATATATAAATAGCCATACAACATCACAAAATATCCACCAAAGCGGGAGGGTAACGACTAGTATATATATAAAACTGTCTTTTTTCAATAAAAGATATATTCATTATTCCAATTTAATGGTAACACTATCTTATTTATTATTTCCTTTGTAAAGTACATAGGGAAGATACTTTGAAGTTTTCTAAATAAAAGGAGTAATACAGATTCTTTTTATGTGTGATCTGCTCTTTTTAAGAATGCTACTTAATAGATTCTGTTAAGTGGAAATATTTTTACATCGGAAACATCATTAATATCTTCCGGCATACATCAGATATTGACATTTATTTCGTGGCAAGAGTAAAAAATTAGCAAACTTCTAAAAGTCTGCCATCGATAAAGGATCGTGAAACCTTGATCTTTGTGCCGAATGTGGGTTGACGTTAATTTTTGTCAAAAAGAGATAAAAAGATCAGATCCTCAGGTTGGTTTTTCTATATACTTTTTAATTAAAAACGTTTTCTGATTTTTTTTAAATAAATTATTTCTTGTAGCTATTACTAGAGAAAATAAGTGATGAACTTGCTTCTTCACATAGTTTCTCGGGTGAATCACCCGATAATCTTTACTACTATTATAAAAGCGAAAGTTTGTATGTATGGATGTTTGTTATTCTTTCACGCAAAAACAGCTGAATGAATTTTAATGGAACTTTACAATAATCTAGCTTAAACATCAGAATAACACATAGGCTATAATTTATAAGGATATTGTGTGAAATTCCCTAGATAAAACGGAAATTGTCAAGTAACAATGAAAAAATTCTGCCATCTGCAAGCTATTCTGACGTGTGCTACACAAAACCCGTTAGAGTTACAAGTATCTCGTACACAAAACGGCCCGCGACAACATATATATATCTCTTATGTATAAGCCATTATTGCCAAAATAGTGAACCATAAATACAATAAAAAGGGATAATTGCACGTTCTAATGCACCATTGGTAATAAAAAATTGATTATTATATCAAAATATATACTCTTTTATCGTTTCTGTTATTTAAAGTAGATAAATTTTGTCTTACACACGACATCATTTGGACAAATTTGCATAATTTGTTTGTGGTTAGTAGTTAGTTATAAGGCTATAATTTTGATTGAAAGGCAGGTGTTACATTTTTTAAGCATAGTAATAATAGTAGCTACCGTACTGTATTTTTTTGGAAGTGTAGAAAAATTACCTACTAAGAATTATGCCGTGAAAGCGTAAGTCTAATCTTTTCCAAAGCTCTAAAGAAACTCGAGCTGTGAAAGTAGCTAGACTTAAGGTATCCGACTACGTTCAGAACCGTGATTTTAAAAAAACGCATCAATCGGTCCTTTTCATGATATTTAGTGTCACAGATTAGAATACATGTATAAAATTGTTTTAAGGACATTGTGACAAAAAAAAATTTATTTAAATACAATATTTCGGCAAAAAATTAACTTAGAATAACTTTTTCAAAATGTTCTCTTTTTGTGTATAATGCTTCTATTATAATAATATTTTGCCTGTATATAGCTCAAACCTCTGTACAGAGGCTCAACTATGAGTTTTGAAAAATTCACATTATTTTCAGAGTCAGAACCCATTGAAATATATAATTATCGGCGTTTTTTTCTTAAAATTTCTCCCCTCTGTTGTCGTAAAACATGGATAAACCCACTTCTAAGTTATATATTTCAAAAAGTCTAGTGGAGCCTTTGTAGAGAGGTCTGAACTATATACAGGCAAAATATTGTTATAATAGTAGCATTTTTCACAAAAGTAAAATATTTTGAATATTGTTCATTCTATGTTCATTTTTTGTCAAAATGTTGTACTTAAATATTTTTTATTGTAACACTATTCTTAAAAACATTTTATATACATTTTCTAATCTAAATGACACTAAATATCATAAATATTATCCATTTATACGCTTTTGCAAAAGCACGTTTCCGAACGTAGTCGGATACCTTAACGAAACATTTCCATAAGCCGATCTGCGAAGGCTTGGACAGGCAGAGCGTGAGGCAGATTGCAATTTTAACATAGAATAAATACATATTACACTTCCAGACATAAATCATTTACTATTTTAAGCTACACAAAATTTGTGACAAGGTGTTACTTTTTGCTGAACAGAGATCTGCTTAGGAACGTGTTTTCATAAATAGACCCTCAAGAGAGTTATGGGTAGTTATAAATAATAAAACACACACAAAAAAAATATTTTTATCAGCTATTAGATTTACAGACTTAAAATTTAACAAACATGTTTCTTGTTTGTTCAGCTGATATATGAATTTTTTTTTTAGTTTGCATTTCACGTAATATTAACTCATTAAAAACTTATTTATCCTTCAACCTGTTTTGTTTAATTTTTCAATTCACCCGTGTGAAGAACGGATGTACTAGCTTGTATTAAATATAGCAAGATATGTTTAATAATTTCCGTTAAAGTGGTCGTTTATTTGAAAACAAAATTTTTAGCTGTATATTCACGGTAGAGTAATATAGCTATCAAAAATATTTCAAATAACAATTTGATGTTATTAAATATGGCTATAAATTTTCCACCTCTTTATTAAAACCTTAGAATATGTCATTCTTTCAATTTTTAACAAATTTCACATTATAATTATTCTCTATAACTAACATTTAATTCTAAAAAGTTCTACTTTAGCAAAAGTAAACGAAAGGTCTTGATATGAAAGATTTGTGCAAGATAAATGTTTCAAAAGACATTTTTTTTAAAAAAAAAGATAAAGTTTCCAGTTTCCAAATAAAAATAGTATTTTAAACAAATATTTTCTTAAAGATAATTCTGTTGGTAGTTAATTGAACTATGTATTTAAAGTTAGGATTTTAAAAATGAGTAAATATATGACAATATTCTAAGATATTTTCATTATGATATATATAATTCGCATGAAATTCGCCTGTGCATCCTGACTTTAACTTGAGTAAAAATTGAATTTTTTATTGAATTCAGTTTTGATTCCATCATTTTGGTACTTGCTAAAATGTGAATAAGTATGAGTCAAATTTCTGAAATCTGTTTAATATGAAGATTTTAACAAAAAATAATTTTATATTATATGAAGTATTAACTTATTTCCATAAAATGTTTCTATTTTTGTCAGTAGTTATAGAATAAAAATACAAAGGGTAGAGTGTGTTAATTGGCTTTTAAATTAAATGTTATTTAAACTGATAGTTATATAAGTCTTAATTCTTGTTCAAAACAAAATTTACAAGCATATCAAAGAGCATTTTGATGACAAAAGAATAAACTTATTTACGTGTTTTTGTTGTTAAATAATTTTCGTAAGAATTTTCTTTTAAAAACTACATTTACTTTAAAATGCCATATTTATTTCTGTTATATTTTGTCAAAGCAAAGATTTCAAAAATTTTATTCCCTTTTTATTTTTTTTCTATAAATCGACAGAACCACCAAGTTAAAAATAAAATTATTAAATTTTGAACGAAATGGGAAGAAAAAAAGTTTTCAAAAAATAAAAATTTTCAAAGAAATGACCAAAACTGTCATGAAACCAATGCCATGCCAAGTACTTATCACTGAAAGTATTCAATAATAATTCAAATATTGTAGGATTAATATATCCGAGTTATGGTTTTATAATTTTGAGGATTCCAAAATAGAAGTATCTAGTATGACATACTTTCTACCTACGAATCCAAAATAGTCAAAGTTATCAAATATTCATTGCATATACAACCTCTGACAATAAAGTTCGGCGAATGAAGTCAGAACAGCCGATATGGCAACACTGTGAGACCAAACAGCTGTACATACGTTGCTGCAGGTATTGACCATCTACAATCACCGTTTTTCGGTAGACTCATTTGTGTTCCGTGTAAGACTTGTTTTCCAAAGTGCTAGGTTAGTACGTTGGTTCTCTTAACTGAGAACAGGAAAATGAACGAACAAAAGATCAATTCAATACTTTGTTTCAAGCTTGGCAAGACACCAAATTGAAAGGTATGCGATGCTGGCACGTGTTTATGAAGATCAAGCACAGTCCATGAAGTGTGTGTACGAGTGGTTCGCCCGTTTCCAAAAATCAAGGAAAGTGTTTCTGCCAACCCCCGCTGCGAGACTAGCGACCTCCGTCTGTGATGAAAACATAGAGAAAGTGAGAAATTAACCACTAAAGATCGTCAGTTAACTGTGCGCATGATAACTGATGAATTGCAGATTAACTGTGAATCTTTACGACAAATTGTTACCCAGAATTTAATGATGAATAGAATGTGTTATCAATATTGACGATATTCCCAGCATCCTTTGAAATGTGATGAGGCCTTAGAACTATATCCCAAAAGATGACTTATTGCAAAGTTTCCAGGACATGTACAGCAGATCTCAGGGGTGCATAGTTATGGGAGGCAACTGTTTCGAAGGACAGTAAGGTAACTTAAGTTAATATACTTATTCGTCTTAATACTTATTGTCTTACATTAAAATGACAGTCAAGGAGTTCTAAAATTAATGCAAATAACTTTTTGTTCCAGATTTGAGTCTTACGTTTCCATGTATCCTTAAAATAGCGCCTCTTCAACAAATGATTTGAGTCGATATTTATCAAAGGTCTCTTAAATCCAAATTATCTGCACATACCTTGATACATTCTGTAAGAGTCTTGGAAGGAGGCAACTTTCCAAATCGTAATTTTTTGAATGAGGTTCAAGAACTACCGTTTTCTTCTTGTTTTTGTTTAGAATTAAATTCCCAGTACAATTAACACATTGATCTCATCCTTTTGAACCATGTTACGTTGCCAAAGGCGAAACATAGATGGTTACCAATCACCTATCTTCCACACAATACGAAAACTAAACTTTCAAAGTCAGTTTCATTTAATGCTGAAAAATATTGTTTTTATCGCTCGTTGGGACTTTATTGGAATGTGTCCCCTTCATCTGAGACATATTGGGTAACATGATCACTCGCTACAGTGATGCATAAAATTAGTTAAAATTATTTTAGGATTTATTTTCATCTTAAATATAAATTTTCGTGAAATGTTTCTTCGAATTATTACATAAATCAAATTCCTCGAACATTGAGTGTATTGTATTGAAATTATTTTTATAACTAAGCATAATACAGCGCAGATTAGTTTCGTAGCGAATACGTGCTTGTACGACAGCAAATCGTAAGAAACGATTGCCAATATTTCAATAAATGAACAAGTAATAATTATAAATAAATAAAAATAAAAAAAAAAACTTAAAACAATTAAGAAACATTTTATTTTAATTAATTTTATTAAATAGTTATAATTATATAATATAAATACAAATATACATATGACAGAATCGCAGTATTAAGTGACAGAATAGAAATTGATTTTCCTTACAACTTTCCATTTTGCTTTTTGTATAGAATGCTGGACTATTTTTTTTTGTTACAATTTATTCATTCATTAAATTTAATTATTCTAATAAAATAGTATAGTAAAAAAATTACATTCTCAGAAAAGGGGCCATTCCAGGTGAGATTCGAACTTACGACCGTTGAATTATTAGTCCAACGCGCTATCCATTGCGCTACAGCGACAAAACGAATGACTTTCTTTTCTGCATATGGTGTTGGACTATTGTTTTTGTTACTACATATATTCATTTTTTAATTTAATTAATGATTTAATATTCTAAGAAACACAGCATTAAGTTTCATCCCCTACAAGTATAAAAAAATGTATTTGAACTTCAATGGAATATAGTAAAATAAAATAAAAGTGAAGAATTTCTAGAACAATATATATATACAGAGAGAGAGAGAGAAAGAGAGAGAACTATTAGTAGGAATTGAAAAAAAATTGATGTATTGGAGAAATATATTCCTTATAGCAGAAGCTTATAAGACTTATAGCTATGATTCCTTATGGCTTAAAAAATTATTAAGTTAGTGGAAAGAGAGAGAGAGAGAGAGAAGCAAAACAAAATACATTCTGACAAATTAAAAACGATAAAATACACGTTACATGTTTATTTGCAAACTGTTCCAATTTAAAAACCAGAAAGGGAAAAGTAACATATTAATTATAAGTATAACTTATTTTTAGGCAAAATATTATTATTATGGAAATATTTTTCATAATAAAATATTGCATTGTAAGAAATGTAATTCGTTCTTCATTTTTTACCAACAAATTGTATTATTTTTTTTTCTTTATATTTTAATAGTATTCTTGAAGTTCATTAACTGAGTGCTAGTGTATCACGCTTCCACACCACAGGTCCGAGGTTCAAACCCTGGGCTGGGCAAGGTCAACTCAGACGTTCATCCCTTCAAAGGGCCGATAAATGAGTACCAAGCTTGCTTGGGAACTTAACACTGGTGTTCTGCTTCAGATTGACAACTTGACTGGAACATATGCTCATGCCCCTCAGTGCCCAAGGTCACTTTTTACGGATATGGGCACAGTAGGCCTTGGCCCTCATGGGCTGTTTGCCTCTAAGTCAAGTTAATAATATTATTGGATCAGTTTTTTATAGCTATTGTAATTCAGGTAATGCTAAGTATCCCCCAAAATATTCATTTATATATGCTTTTATAAAATCACTGTCAAAAAAGTAGTCGGTTACTATAACCACATTTTCCTTTTAAATTGAGAAAAAATAAACTTTAATTAAAACGCAAAACTTATATATCTTTATTACAATGATACGCGTAAAATAGTTTCTTATAAATGTGAATAAAATATCAAAAACAATCTTTTGTAACTTATTTAAAAATCATAAAACTATTACCACAATACTGTAAAAATTATTAAATAGAAAGGGCTATATTATATTTTAAACATTGTATGCTCTTCAAAAAACCGTTACTAAGTAAATAGTCAATGAAAAATATTGATGTCCTAACCATGATATTCTGATATAATAATCAGATTTAATAATAATATCCTCCACACACGTATTAAATATCCAGCACCACTGGATTCTTTCATAGAATTCGCTCTTATTTTTAATTCGGTAAAATCTATCTCAATAACTCAAAAACAAATTAATTATGCCTGGATTGCATCGCAGTCTGCAACTCTCAAAAGAAACTAACTAATTGAATTATTGAAGCGTACTCTGTATTCCCTTTCAATAACTCCATAGAAAAGAAGAAAGGTTCCAGAAACCATAATTTAACTAATGAAAAAAGTAAATGTGAGAAATATAAACACTATTGCTTTCCATAAAATTCATATTTTGTTATTGAAGTGAAATTACAATTAGTCTAGAGTTGTTTCGTGCGGAAAAACCTATTGTTTCGATGAATTCATTCTGCTCAGTTGTAACAGTAACTTCCATGCCTAAAAGAAATCTGAATGTTTTCTTGAAGATTAATAATCCCTCGAATCAAAGCGATTTATATAGATAGAGATATCACGGTACAGATATTCTTCATGAATATATTATAATATCTATACTAGTTCGTGACTGAAGCTATGGTATGAAAAACAGAACCTATGGGAAATATATATATGATTTCAATAGTAGAAATCAGCATTTCTCTAACTGTGATGCCTCCTTGGGGGCACTAGCAGCCTAACGTAGGGAGCGCGAGCACATCTAAAAGTCTAAAACAAACGATTTAAAAAGTTACAAATTTACTAAAAAGAAGCCAAACAACATACATTATTCTGTAATAAACAATTAAATACACATTTACATTGATATAATCTACTTATTATTACATTCAATATATTATTACTATACAGAGGGAGCGCGATGAAAATTATGATTGAAAAGTGGGTCGCAAATATTGAAAGTTTGTGAAACACTGGTATCAATAATGGACTTTAAATAATGAATGAATATAATTAGATTTGTATTTGGATGAGATGTGAATACAGAAAAAAACTACTTTATCTAACAATGAACTGAAGCTAATTTGTTTAAAATTCACCAGGGAATTATTTTTTTTTAAAACTTTGAGTTTTAAGGCTCTACACAATACCCTGCAAATTTCAAAATTACCGACTTTTCCTGAGGCCCATATCATTGGGAACCTTGCCATCAAATTTCAGGTCAGATAACAAATTAGTTTTTTTTTAGATATTTGAGGGGGGTTTTTGGGGGGGGGGGTGGTTAGGTTTCATTTTAAAACATTTTTCCA
>BMAV01020272.1:235217-254748 GCA_019973955.1 Trichonephila inaurata madagascariensis
CCAATTTCTATTACTAAAATAACTTCTACTTGATTATATTTTGAGTTTCTTTGTGAGTTCTCTTAGTTAATCAATTAAAATTGATTGCAAGACAAATTTTTGCTTTAAAAAACATTTTATATAATTTAGAAGTTTTACTAATTTTTCTTGTTGTGAAAATACCATTGAAAAACGTTCTCGGGTTGCTATGAGAAACAATATTTCGAAGAGATAAATACTAATGAAAATAATGAATCTGAAAATCAGTCCTCAGCTGATACTGCAATTAGACTTTCAAACATAAGTATGAGGAATTCAAGTATTGGTGATAAAAAAAACTGAATATTTCCTTGAAGTACCAAAACAATTATAGTAAACATATTTTAGTATTTTAAATTCGTACAACAAGAATCACAACTTCCTAAACTGCCCCGATTTAAAACCAAAAAAAAAATTAATTTTATGTACAAACCTGGATTTACTTAGCTTAACTTAGTAACATTATTATTTTGTACATAAGCACTTTGTGAATCCTCCAGTATACGTTTTTCAAACATATAACAACATTCAAATATATATATATATATCGATTTTTTGATTGTTTATTGGGTTGTGATTGAATTATATATATTTAAATATATATATATATATGGTTTCAGTTTGACCCGTTATCTACCAACGATACTTATAAGAATCACTCACTTTAAAATTACATAAAGTAACCATATTTTTACGAATACTCTGACGACAGTAGGCACGAATATTCCTTTTAAATTCACTCTTCCAAGATTTATGGTAGCAAGGGTTCTATGATGAGTATTTTAGCTGCGAAGGCAAATAGTTTTATAGCAGAACTTAGAAAAGGATTTCACAGTTTATTTTAAGTAAACCGTGTATATAATTAATTTCAAAATTGAATAAATTTGAGGTATTTATTAGTACCGACAAGCACAATGAGTGTTGGAGCAGAACTTAGTTTTTTTTACGTCCGTGTGGTTTATTTTTGTATTGTGTTTTATTGTAGAGTCATCACTATAGACTTATACTTTTTTTGGTATTTCCTTTTAGCTGAACATTTATTTTTCTTTTGTATAGTTTTATTTAAACGTTTTCAAAAACTTATAACTCTTGAATCTGATCTTGGCCACACAATTAAATGGACTATTTAATTATATTTCTAAAATTAACAACATTTTAATTTCTTTATGTGCCATTGAGATTTAACAACAATAGGAGACTCTAAAGTTGCTATTATTATTATTCATCTTTTCCTTAACATGTCTGGAAAGAAGTCTGCAACAGGCTTTAGATTTATTACAGAACCTACCATCTGAAATCAGCGATTACTAACAGAAGATTTTTCTGATGAAGAAGTCCCAGCAAAAAGTCTGATGGAATTTTTGTTAGATTCTTAAGATGACGATCAAGAGATTGAACGAAACTAAAAGTGCTGTAGTTCAAGTTAAGAAAATACAGCGTTTCCTAACCCAGGAGTCAGTGCTTTAAAAACATTCATTCGAAATCTCACTCAAAATGCACAACGTGTAATTAATTGTTGTGTATTAATGAAAATAAAACTGCTTTTTTAAACATCATCAAATTAAGGTTATGTGCAAAAGCTGTTTTTATGTGTAAAAAAATAAATAAACTTGAAAAATTGAGTTATCTTTGAAAATAAATATTTTGTGCTGAAAAATATTAGTGTTCTCTGGTTATTTAGCATTTTTAAGAGTTAAAACTGCGTTAAAAACGTCATTTGGTCTTTTCTTATTTTGAGAATATTTGAGACCTTTGTGGACTGACTGTACTTTAAAGTAACAATTTCATTAATTAGCTCTAGCGGATTAAATTTTTCAAAGTTCAGTATCTCTTGTTTATGTATGTCCCTTAATTTTCTATTGGGGTAAATTGAAAAAAAAAATGCATGAAAACATTGCAGCAAATCATAATGTGATATATATATATATATATATATATATATATATATATATATATATAGATAAAAGGTTAAACTTAGTGATACAGGTTTCTTCTATAAATTATACGAAATGGATTACAACGGAATGTTTGTAATCAGCAGAAACGCTTCAAATAAAATTAAAACCCTTCATTTCAGGTTAGAGTTGCTTCCTGGTAAATAAGAGAAACCCAGTTTGCCTTAATGAAATGGATCTGAAACACTCTGATGATGAGGAAGCTTTGAGATATAATTCCCATGGAGTTTCAACACGAAATAGGAAATCGTGGTTTATTAAGATGTTGTGGATATTGCTTGGTTAAAAAGATATTTGAAGTACTAGAGTTTACTTTCTACTTTAGTTCTAGTGACAGTAAAATAAGCAAAAAAGAAGAAAAAAAAATTATCCCATTTTACCCAATTTTCTAATAAAACAGTGACTGATAAACCTCGACGTTAAAACGCTTTTACAGTTATACAGAACATATACACAGCATTTAAGCAAATTATTTTAATACCTTTTTGAGTCATCGCTGTCCCCGTTTGAACTTTTCGAGAGAAAAAAACAATACTAAAACGCATTTAAAAGTTTGACATCTTATATAAAGTTATTACTTCTGCTTTAACTAAAAACTTGTAGTTTTTGCTCAAGTGAATGGAAAATAAAACACTTGGTATTTTTATAAAGCTAATAAGATGGCCTATAAAATAAAAACATAAAAAAAATTGTCAATTTTTTTAAAAAAAAATATCATGATTTTAGGGTAGTCGGATACCTTAATGCATATGCTGTTGTTGAATAAAATTTTAAGAAAAAATACTGCAGAAAAAGTAGCAATATGCACCCGAACTAAACCCTCGTTGGCGCAACAACCTATAAGAGCTAAGACTCCCTGTTCTTATTTCAGTTTTTGTGACCATAGGTGCTGAGATGTACGTGCAGATGTTCCGGTCTGGTGGATATGTCCCTAACCATGTGTATTCAGAATATTAGATGGCAAAATGACTAAAGTGCTTTTTCTCTATGTAAGATACCGTCCATTTGTTCTTTAATCCTATACAAGAGAGAGAGAGAATTTAGTTATATTTCAATGACTACAACATAAACTGTAAGAAGTGAATTTTCAATTTCATTTTAACATTTATTTCTCAATCTACTAAGCAATTAGGCATGATTTGAACAACCATTTATGTTATTGGATGTTACATAAGTACATACTTAGCGCATTCTTATTGACTGCACTTTAAATAATTGTATTTGCGAATTATATTGAAAACAATGTAAAATATGCAACATAAACATAATTAGAAAATAAGATACTTGAAAGTCAATCAATACTAAGTCGCCATTTTATAAATATGTACTATTTTATAATATAACTGAAGTATATCTGAATATTCCATGGTTAGTTATAAAAGTTGTAAGAAACTGCACGGCAAATACTTTTTGAACTACATTTTTATGTTTTTCAGTTGTTAATGCTGTGTGATTTTATAAATGTTTGTTTTAATGTTGTAATTAATATTTCAGTTTAAGGCTGCACCACGTTTTTTAATTTATAAACTGTACTTTACATGTGCTTATATATATATATAAGCAGAAAAAGAAATGACAAATGTAGATCTAAACCCAGAAGTCAGATAAAATAAAAGATAAGCAAAACACAAAAATGCATATTAAACTAATTTAGATTTATTGAAAAAATATAAAATATGCGAAACTGGAAGAACGATGTCTCTTCCTACCGGAATACTAAAAGCTATAAAACCATAAACTTAAGTTACAAATACTTAATATATATAAATGAAAGAAACTTTTAACCAAATATATATATATATATATATATATATATTATAACATATTACTGAAACACTCTTCCACTGAGTCTCAAACTTTCTACGGCAAAGAAGTCCAAAGCAAATACACTGTTGCCAAACAAAGCCAAAATCCAGTTGTTGAAAGACGGTTTGTATTCGAAAAAAATTGTAATTCGATCTTAAATATGAAATAAACGGATAAGTACAACAATAAATAAATACATTCGAAATCCCTATTTAACGAAGTCGCTAAATGCCGAAAAAAGTTCGTTATATGAAAAATGCGTTGCATAGAAGTTACTTATTCAATATATTTTTTAAACCGCATAAAACAAATTTTTAATTCATTAATTCTATGTATTAAAAAAAAGGAACTATTTACAGCTTTTTGTACATGAATTTCTATTTATTTTATATATATTACCCATCAAAAAATAAAAAAGTGCGTGGGAAACAAGAAAAATTATGTTGAGGAATAGATTGCTATTCCCAACACAATAAGAAAATAATTTTAAATTATAATTCATTAATTTCAAGGATATTTTCTAATTTAAAACACATACATTTATAAACATACATTATTTTATAACTAAAGAATTCAAACTTGCATTACGACATGCGTCCTTAAATTTAATTACTCATAAAATCTTTTAGTTTTGTTTCAGTTTTTTTGTTTGAAAAAATGCCTCTGTTTCATAATACGCCGCACATCTTTGTAAATGCACCAAAAATCCCTTCAGCTGTATTTTTCCGTGTTTTTCTTAAATTTTTCTAGCCAACCACAACTACCTAGAAATTCATCGTAATCCAATGCCTACGCGAGCTTATTGTTACGAAAGGTCTAGACATCGGAACATTTTTATGTGGCATTGTGTGTATCAACTTCAAAACTGCTTCGTCGACATTTTCACAGACACATATTCTTAACAAAAACATGTTTCTTAACATGTTTTGAACAAGTGTTCTTGATGAAATATAATTTTGTAGCTTATCTTAATTTATTATACTAGTTGTTAAGCAGTTTGGAGGAATGACAAATTTTAAAGCAATATTCTTTTTTGACGCTTTTATACACTTCCTGAAGAATTAAATTTTTTTTGTTTGATGCTGAAGCACTTACATTTTGACCTTTTCGAGCATCAAGAAACGAAGTGACCAGTACGACGGATCAACACTACAGATGAACGGTGACTAGTACAAGAACACGAGACAACTCCAAAGAGGGTGAAAAGAAATATCAAAGACGTTTACAGTGAACTGAAGAATTAGGGGTTGCACTTCTCTTATGAAACCACAAGAATTCTATTGCTCTCGGTGAGTTAGGCAGCTAATAAAAAAAAAGTTCAAGATTTATGACCACCATAAAATGTGATAAAAGAGGGAATAACTTGAAATGTCGAGAAATACGAAACACTCAGGGGGGGGGGGGATAATTGAATTACAAAAGAAATAGCTCGTTAGATATACGTTATTGGGAGGTTATTTTACGAACTGTATATTTATTTTAAAAATATGTAATAATCCCCAAGAGAAACTGCACGAAGCATTAGTTTTCGCAAAATACAGTAGGACGTCATATCCCCAGGTAGTTGGAAACTCGCTGAAAAATTAAATTTAATGTACCCGAACACGTTTGGAGTACTTTTTGACAAAATAACATATTTAAACATTATAAATGCCTTTTTAGGACTCAATACTAATAAATACTAATATTTAACTAACAATATTTAAAATAAATTGACCAAGTTTCTCAAAAATCACAATTATAAGTGAAATTGTAGCAATATTTTTGCAAAACTTCAAAGCAATGGGCTCAATTCATGAAGTCACGTAATAAAAACAAACACGAGTTTTACATTGGATTTAAATCACACTGAACTAATTGTACTTGTGGTTCTATTTGTAAAAGTCAGATAAAATTCCAAATTTCATATTTGGGTAAAGATATTTAAATGTTAGGGAAAAAAAAGTTTCTTCAAAAAGATTTTTTTAAATTAAAAAAAAATTATATTTTATGTTTATACTTTTAAATAAATACATTTTGTATACATATGTACATTTTTTAAGAGAAAGTTTCTGCCAAGAGCAAAGCTTGGCAACACCTAAGCGCGTGAACTGATTAGCTGGAAACACTAGATAGTTTTTATCTTGTGACTATGACGTCGCATGAATTTTTAAATTGATTGGCTAGAATCACGTGGTTTTCACGTGGTCACTATCATGTGACCATGACGCCACATGAATTAAGCCCATTAAAGAAAACAGTAATAAACTTATATTACTAAAAGTATTATCAAAGCAAATTAGATACATTTATCTAGAGAATGTACTAACATTTTAATGTTTTGCTGAAATTTGAAAACTTTAGAGCTAATTGAGTAAACACATTATAAGAAAAATCACATTCCTCATGAGAATGTTATTTAAAAAACAAGTCCTAACTCAAAAAGCATCCATACAGTAAGAAATATTTTAGTACATTCTCTAGAAAATAGCATAAATATCAGGTTGAAAAAGTTTTTATAGAAATGCATTTGTAATATTTGAGTTATCAGGCTCGCCACATGATAGATTTTGAACAGTTTAAACGCCCACTTCCGGTTTCTCTAACTTTATAAAAGTGGTTGTAGCTTGGCCTCTAGGTAGCGTGTAAAAACAAGACAAAGTATGTTTTGGAAATCCAAAAGATAGCTGTATTCAATAAAACAAAAATCAAAAATATTTGTCTTGACCGAATATTGTCATTTTCAACGTGTTCTGATATCTTAAAAAAAAGATGAAGCGAATATTATGTATGTTTAGTACGCTTTCGTAACTCAAAAAGTTCTACATCGATTTATCTGAAGTTTTGACATACCGTTGCATTTGAACCCTGGAGGTTTTTTTTTTTTTTTGTAATTTTAATTTCGAAATTCACTCTAAATTTTTTAAAAATTTAATTTTTAAGTTATTTTTTTGGTGTTATGACGTCACCATTCTCTCTGAATGTGAAATTTTAAACTTTAGATATAGTTAATATGATTATATTACATATTTTTGTTATAGTTATGTTTATTGGTTGTCATATTTAATTTAATTTTGTTCTTTGATACGTAATTGGGATTATTTTTCGAATAAATCATTTTTTCTAAAATTATTCTTTCAACAACTCAAATTTTGTTTTGTAGTTTTGGCGTAAATCCGATAGCTTTCACACCGGATGCTTACGATTTTGCTTATAGATTACTTCGTGTTTTTTTTTCTGTAATTTTAGGCTAAATTTATTGTTTTTTATTAAATGGAGGTTATAATTATATTTGACTTCTCTGTAAGCTACTTATTTTTCAGTGAAATATTAGTTAAAATTTCTTAAAGATTTGACGTTAAGATTATAGACTGGCAGTCTAATCTCCACACGTAGCATACTGACTGAAATATTTTCCGCCTGTCTTATCTTTCTCCAGTAATCCTTGATCAAATTAATTTTTATGTCTATTTTTTTTTGGTACCCACGCTTTTTTCCGTCGGCAATTTACATGAAATTATGAAGACTTGGTACCCTCTGACATTTTTTTTTATTTATGCATTTAAAAATTATATTTTAGCTTTGCACACAATTTTATATTCAATGGAACAATATGAGGTATAATTTATCGCATATTATTCACACAATTTTCAAAATTTAAATTTTTTAAAAATTTTTGGAAAGATTTAATATTCTACTCCTTCTGTATTTATTAATATTTTGACGTGAAATTTTTTGTAACACTCTTAAGGATGTTTTAAGCAGCATTAGGGATCGATTTTATATAATAACTTAATTAGTTTTGGAGAATTCATAGATATGCTAAAATTTAATAAAAAACACAATATATCCTACATTTTAATTTTTTTAAAACAAGTATTCAGTGTATAGAAAAATGGATCCCTAATTTTGTTACATGTATGATACATAACACATAGAGAAGAAATGAAAGTGATTGGTCAATAATTGAGGAAGGTGTAGCCTTTTGAATGCACTATAATGTATCGAAAAAACACAAGATGAGAAAAACCCTTTTAAAGTTTATACTTCCAAAAAAGTAATTATTTTAAGCTTATATAAACTTAAAATACCATTTTAAAACAAGGAGTATACATTTTTCTTCAAAATAATTGCATTTTCATATTATTTTAACCCATATATTCTATAAATTATACATTTTTACACAGTAATAATTGCACATAAATATCAAGAAACATCGAAGAAAATGTTAAATTATTTTTCTGTTGTAACAGAAATATAATATTTAGCCGTGTAGGAGAGCGATGCGCGTTAAATCGGTCGATAGCTCAAACATTCTCCCGTTGGTGTGATGTGGTAGTTAGGAGAGGGGTGTGCCAGCTCATGTCTCATCCATGTCACGTGACCATGGTTCCGAATTACGTGGTCCGTCACCAAAAGCCCTAGAGTATCTGAACAGTGCGGCGTTAATATTCACTTACTCACATAATATATAAATGATATATTTGTATGAAAAACATATGGTAAATAAGAACTGAAATTATGAAATTATTAATATAAAAGGCCTAAATTAAAAATATTTGCATGCACACATTTTAGAAAAAAAATTGCATTAGCGTAATACCTTAGAAATATCCTCTGATCCATATGTAACTACTTCCATTTGTTTAATTAATATCTCTTTTTTTGAAACAGTTTTTTTTATCAATTTGCGTGCATGCTGGTATTTAGTATTTTCCCTTCTGATTCGGAATAATCATTTACGGTATTCAAGAATCACACCAGGATCATGCGAATTTATTTAATGCTTTTTGGGTCTCTCTGACAGTGCGTAGAGTCCCTTTGCTGAATTCACAAATCGCTTCAAGTACGGCATGTTTCGCTCTGTCTTTACTCACAAATATTTCTTTGGGACACTTCGACCAAATCATGTTGTGTAAGCTGTCAATAGCATTTTGGGTACCACAATTAATGCACCTTTCTAAAAGTTTATTCAAAGCAAGCCGTTGATAAATAGAAAGGATGTGTAGCAAAACACTTTCATTGATCGGTGTCCCAACATATTGTTTATGCAGACCTGGTTATTGTCTTCATGCTTTTGCGGAGTGGTAAAAACACTATGAGTCAGCACCGGTTGGACATTTCGAATGCTGAGGTTTTTGGTGTGTCAAAATGCTCTGATGTAAAGTAGCATATGTTGCTTTTTTCATAGCAGGAACATTACCTTTATTTTGTAATATGGCTTTTTGATAGTATACATTTAATTTTTAATTGTTGATTCTTTTAAAGTGTCATGGCTTTTTCCTTCTAATGAATTGCCACAAGCTCTCGAATCCTTGACATCATTTCGTAGACCAGTACCCAAACTTTTGCTGACATGATTAATGCATTTTTCTTTTTTTTTATCTTGAACTTATCCCCATACACATTTTTTTTTTCTATAAGGTAGTTAAAGCCCCATCAGACAATAAGTTGGAATAACGAAATCCGAATGCTTGTGATCTTCTTCAGAGGATCAATGATCCCTCCCTTCCATCGAAGTTGATGAGCCAGAATGATTAATATCACAATCCTTCTTATGACCTTTAAACCAAATGCCATACTCTGCATTTGACTCTCCCAGTTCTCTTTTTGTCACAGAACAATTGCGACATACCTTGCACATCCCTTCAAAATCAATTACATAGCCTGTAAATATATCAATAACATAAGGTATGTCAATCAAAGATGTATATCCCCATGTCAACCAGCTACCATCAAAGGAAACACTTATATTAACAACGGGAATATCAGTTGATGCTTCGTAAGCCTTTAGCACTTCACTATGTACTTCTCTCAGCAAAATCTCTGCAGCAGTACCGTAGGCTTTGTGAAGAAGTTTAGTGCATTTGCTATATGTTCTCGATGAAAAAGGAGATACGAGACATTTACTGCCATGCAAAGTTTTTCAATTGCAGAGTGGAGTAACTTTTATCAATATTAGAGAATGCTTGCGTGACACGTAAATTAACATCAGGAACAGTATTACCTTTCCTTTCACTAGACGTTTCTACAGCACAAACATTTTCAGCGCAAGAACTGAAGGTTAAATTTAACACTTAGGAAAATCCTACCTTGTTCCCAAGTGCAAGCTTTAAAGTTTGTTTGTCACAGTCTGGGCATTTTAGTTTCATAAACATTTCGCTGATTTGCTCAAAGTTCACAATAATGAATTTTCCCACTTCAGAATGTTCAGTCTTATCAGCATTTAATACCTGCTTAATTCTGATGTTAGGATCTAATTTGTCTTCTTCTCTGACACATGTATCACTACACAAACGTTTACTGTTCGTTTGAGCAGAATGATTTTGACGTTTTACTCGTGCCTTTTTTAAAACAAATATTCAAGAAATAAGAAGAAAGGTAATACTGAAATATCAGCAGTTTCAACAACAGTATTGAAAGGACAACAATCAATAACAGTCTTGAAAAAAACTGTTTTTTTAATATAAAACGTAAGTAAAACTAGCAAGATAATTGCAAAACAAATGAAAGAAATGCCATCAACAATAACAAATAGCTTTTAATAAAAGTTGTAGTCACTAAAAAGTACAGTAAAGCTTTACAGTTATGTTTAGTATGAAATAAAATTTATTTTTGAAAAGTAATTGATAAAAATTAGCTTAAAATCACTGACACCTCTAAAAAGGAGGCGTGGTCGAATTTCCAAATTTGTTTGTTTAATTTTTCAAATGAAATTTTTTCCAACTTCTAATTTTCAGGCATATAAAAGTGATATATTAATCGAAAGGTAATCGTGCAAAGAATAACACTAAATAAAAATATAAAAAAAAATGATAAAATTACCAGTGTTGGGGTACCAAGTCCTGTTAAATAACGTCGTCAAATGCCGCGATATATGCATTCAATGTTTGGAAATCGTTCCATGTATATTCGAACATAATATTTTTTTCCACATGGTGACATTTTAATTTGGTGAAATTAATCAACGGGATTTTAAATAAGTTTTTTTTTCTGTATTTTAAACAATGTTTTTAAATTTCTTTTGATGTTATTATTGAAATACGAATGGCATTACAGTTTTTTTTTTTTTTTTTAATGTATCTTATAGTTGTGACATATATAAAAAATATTATTCGTACAAATGCCCTATTCGTCCCTAGTATCTTAATGAACTCAACTTAACTTCCTGGAAAAAGTTAAAACATCCAAGAAATAAGCAAATGTTAAATGTAGAAAGAGATGATGTTTTAAATGCCAGGAGAAAGTTTGTAAATTCTTCTCTTTTTTTTTTCTTACTTGGACCGCGGAATTTATTTTAAGGTGCTCTTTTACCCCTCTAACTGCACTTTTCTTGTCTGTTACTCCCTGAATATTTGATGCTTTGTAAGAAAAGTGAGTTCAAAGTTCTGTTCATTGCTTTTGGGAATCGCAATCGATCAGCTGGAAAGAATCTTCGATTAACCCGAATGGAACAAAAGCACTTTTCTATTCGAGACCTTACGAATGGACTTTGAAGGACGTTCTCTTTCTAATAGTTATATTTACTCACTACAAAAAAAGATTTTTGACTTTCAAGGACGAAAACAAGCTACACAAGCCATAATCTTGAATTAAGTTTATTTGTTTTAAATTATTCGTGAATGCCTCCGCATAAGGATTCATGTAGCATATCACAACATGGCTTATATATTTAAGAAACATTTAAACTCACATACGCAGTTTTATTTTTTTCCTAATTTGAACTATACATTAATCTGAAGGTGCTTCACAGAATTGGAATCTATGACCCTTTGAATCGGAAGATGCCTTGTTTTTTTTCAGTTTAAGGATCTCAGGACCCTCAACGTGTATTCGTGCACTTGAAAAAAAACATCCTTTTTCAAACGAATGTAAATTAGCAATGAAATAAATAACATAATTTGAAATTTTTACCACATGATAATTATACTATTTTCATTAACAACCAAAATTTCAGAGAATTTGAGAAAACATTTTAAAAAGTTATAAAGAAATACAAATGGTACAGTTTTTCAAAAATATGAAAATCTGTATTTTACACTGCGCAGGAATTTGAAGTACAAAATTGATAAAAATTTACAAAATTAATTTTACTTCGTATAAAAAGGTTCATTTTTGAAGTTATGCTAACTTTTAAGAAATTTAGGGAAAAAAGATATTTTTTTAAGTACAATTATAACGAAAATTAAAAAAAAATTAAGAAAAAAATAAATTTAAATTCAAATAAAAAAATTCTATTAATTTTTTTTTTGAAAAATGTATAAGAGTTATGAAGTGGTTTGTTTTGAACACGTGTATTAAATTTCAAATTGATATCATAAACAGTTTTTGAGATATCGTGCGCACAAGCTAAAATTTTTTGATAAGAAAGAGATGGGTGGTTTTGTATAAATTTTCGTAGTTATTTCTCAATAACTTCGGAAGTTTTTACTGTATCAGCAAAAGTTTGGTATCAAAAGGCTCACACAGAAATTTTGAGGCTTAAACATATATGTTTTTCATAAGATTGAAAAATTTGCGCGATTTAAGAGTCCTGAGATTCTTAATTATTTTCTAGAAAAAGCACGTGAATAATACAAATAAACTAGAAGTAATCTGATTTCCTTCAAATGGCTGTATATTTTACCACATTGCCTTCCTCCAACCCTGTTCAAAAAATTCTCAGAAAAAAAAATGATTCTCAAAAAAGAATTGTTGCCAATAGCTATATATACTCTTAGCAAAGTGACTACAGCGTTTTAAACCTCTCGTGGTCTTTGGGAAGATAACTTCCATCTACATGATCTTATAAAATACGCCTGTGGGAGGTGTAAAATCCATTCTAATATATTGGCATTGATATAACGATGGGAAGACTAATTCCCATACTAATCTTTTATTTTCTTAATGACCTTGCCATCATAAATAGCTTCATACTGTGGCATGTGAACAAAAGAAACAAGTTTAGACCAGCTATAGACAGCTAATAGACAGATATTCCTCAAGAAAAAGAAAAGGACGCAATGGTGGCTTCAAGGGAAAGAAGTGTGTAGTTCCAGATGATGTGCGCTTCGCCAAAGTGGTAAACCATATGCCAAAGAAGGTATCCAGCATTAGACGATGTAGGAAATGTCGCAGAAAAGGATAAGAAAAGAGAACCCGCTACATGTGTGCTAAATGTGGTATGTCCTTGTGCATTGCAACATGCTTCTCATCTTTTCATGGCAAATAATCACCATTAAATTTAATTTTCTTTACGACCTTGAATGAGTTTTTGGAGGTATTCTTCCCACCCCTAAAAATCCTAAAATTCAGCAAAACTAAATGTATACCCTTAAATATTATTGTTTATAATCATTAATAAAATATAAAAACTGAGAAATTCAAAAGAGAAATAAATGACTTAAGAAAGGGTTATTTGCGTCCAACTTTAAAGTAACATAGGGTTATTTGTGATGGATCTCACATAATTTTGAGTCTGTTTCATGTGACGAGGATGACACTGGAGTTTGCATTTCTCTTTTCAAATTACTGCATCAAGTCAGCAAATGAGCCTCGACATATTTAACGTGCACTGGCTCCTTTACACAGTGGGTCTTGAGTGGTACCATTTCTCTAACTCATGCCACACCGGCTATGAGTTCACCGCTATGAGTAACCGCCTCCGTCTCTCTTATTGAAAAAATGAAAAGTAGAAACGTGAACTATGTTGGATACCAAAGACATAAAAGGTAAATTATAGATTTGTGCTTTCTTTTAGTATGGGCGTTCCTCCAAGTAGTTACTTCTGATTAAATTATAGTTTTTAATTTAATGTAAATATATACACTTAACTCAGATATTTAATATTTAATCTACGTAATGATATTTCATGAAATTAAAAAAGTACCTGATTTTTCAAATATTATTTTATTCAGCAATATTTCTATTGCATACGAAACACAGAGGATCAACATCATTACATTTAGAGAGGCTAAATACGAATGCTCACTAAATGTACACTAACGGCCATTAAAATGGCTACACCAGGAAGAAATGCAGATAACAAAATGATATTAACTGGACAGATATATTATACTATAAATAATAAGTGATTAAGTTTTCAAGAAATTTGGTTTCATAGATCCTGAGCAATCAGTACCCACAAAAAAACCCTCTGGAAGTCATAACAACTCTTAAACGTCTCGTCATTCAGTTAATCATAGATTGGATGACATGCACAAGTACAGATGCCCATGCAACTTTACCATGATACCACAGTTAATCAACCGTAGTGACTGGCATATGGTTACGAGCCAGCCGCTCG
This sequence comes from Trichonephila inaurata madagascariensis, assembly GCA_019973955.1. Lineage (NCBI taxonomy): Eukaryota > Metazoa > Arthropoda > Arachnida > Araneae > Nephilidae > Trichonephila > Trichonephila inaurata. Next base: position 249,261 of record BMAV01020272.1, read on the forward strand.
GCAGCCATTTACCAGACATTTTCTATTGGTGAGAGATCTGGGGAAATTGCAGGTTAGGGCAACATCCGAACATTTTCCGAAGGTCCGTACACTAACGGCTTAACGTGGTGCAAAATCCTGATACAACGTAAGGTTTCGCAGGGCTCAAATAAAGGGTAGGGGTTCAGGTTTTAACAAACCAGAAATATAACATACACTGTTCAAAGTGCCGTCAATGTGAACTAGAGGTGACCGAGACGAGCATCTAATAGCACCCTATATCATCACGTCAGATGATGGGCCAGTAGGACAATGGCAAATGCATGCAGCCAATGCGCTATCACCACGACGGCGCTAAACATGGATGCAACCATTTTGTTTCTGAAAACAGAACCTGGATTCATTAGAAAAAAATGACGCCTTTCCCTTCATACCCCCAAGTAGATCGTCCATTGAAGACACGCTTGTCTGTGATGCAGCGTCAAGGGTAGACGCAGCCACGTGGAGTCAGGTGTAACTTTTTTTTTGAATTAAAATGAAGCCTTCTATCAAATTCCTAACCATCATTCGTTCTTCGGATTACACTGGTGGCCGCGGTAGCCGAGTGGTATAGGTATCAGACCGTGGCTTGTCTTGTCACGAGTTTGAGCCCAGTACCACTAAAGACCCACCATGTAGGGCAGCGATGCACGCTAAATCTGTCGAGAGCTGAAACGTCCTCCCGTTGGTGTGATCTGGTAGTTAGGAGAGGGGGGTGCCAGCTCAGGTGTCGTCCACGTCACTTGACCAAGGTTCAAAATTACGTGGACCGTCGCCAAAAGCCCTCGTGTAGCTAAACAGTGAGACGTTAATAATCAATCACTCACTCGGATTACACTATGTCTATAAAGACGTTTTGCTCATGCTCTTGATCATGTGCATTCCTATGAGATCATCAATTGTCAATTCCTAATTGTTGGAATCCAACAGTTCTTGAACGTCATCACTAGCCACTTCTGAATTTATTTGCTTGGTAGGATCAAAATCGCCAAATATACAAAGGCCTTGTGTATTACACTTTAGCCAAATACATTTTAGAAAAGTGAAATTACAAACACCAAGAAAGAACATACGTAGCATTTTGAAATTTCCAGTAGTGATAGTGGTGAAGCGGTTATGCAGGTGATTAAAAAAACAGGAAAATAGATTTATTATAGACCAATTTCTTCAGTATCTAATGTGCCCACCTCCAGCAGCTATATAGGCCTGAATCTTGAAAGGCATTCTATCTGGTAGTCTACTGATGGTAGCCTGAGGTAAACGTTGCCAAGAAGCATTCACTGCTGTGGGAAGATCATCCATGGTTTACGCTAGTGGTGCTCGGTTCCTATCATATCCAATGAGAACATACAGGTGTTCGGTGGTATTCAGATCTGAAGAATTTACAGGCAAGAAAAGAATTACAAATCCAGAAGCTGTTAAGAGTCTTGCAGTCACAATGTAAAGTTGCAAGAATGTTATTGGTGATGGACCCCGTAATTTTTCAACCATGATCGTGTGACGAGGATGACGCCTGAGCTGACACCCCACTTCGAAATTCCACACCACACCTACCGGAGGAAGTTTGTGTCTCGACAGATTTAATAATCATTGGCCTCCTCAAGAAATGGTAGGCCATCAGTGATACCGAGTTTAAACTCAGGACATACCATTCACGATTCCGGTATCTTGACCACTAGGCTACCATGGACGCATCAACTTCATGGATTTAAAATAACCGATACGTGGTAAACATTAACCTTAAGTTGTAATAATGTTATGTAAAATTTTCCACCAATTTTGAAATTATAAAATACATTTCCAAATGATTGTTTTCCGTTTTTAAAAATAAGTATGACATTTTTTTTCAATTCTCAAACCTTTTTAAATGAAATTTTTAGTATGTATTGCATCCAAGTAAAATAGATTTATTTGTTTTTATTGCCTAAAAATATTTCGCTGTATATGTCATTCAGTCTTTTTTAATAAAAAAAAAAATTATAACACTATTCGCAATTGATATATTTTAGTGTTTCAAAGCTAAAATCTCACCCATTTGATATAATATATTTGTAATGTCTTCTTCCAAAAAGAGTTTTCAAATGTACTTTCAGAAAACTGATATGAGAGGAGTCACTTTTTTTCCAATGAAATAATATTTCAAAGTTGTGTGATTTTTATATTTAGCTTTATTTCTATAATACTTTTGGTTGCGTATTTTTATAAAGCACCCAGAAAAGAGAGAATACAATTCATCAAAATAAAAGGTGTGTGTGATATCTCTAATCCAGATTTATGTAAGAAAAAGATTGCTTTTAACTTATGTCATTTAAAAAAGCATTTCGAAATAAAATTTAGCAAAATCCACATGTTGTGAAAAGGTTAGATTTTACCGCAAATGCACTCGCCTCCAAAATTTAAGGAGCAACATGTTTTTTTGAAGCTCACCTAAAAAAAATGTCAGTAACAATAAAATTTATAGTTCATATAAATGATAAAAATGAACTATATACAAATTTATACAAAAGCAATAGCTACTACATTTTCTTTTTTAATAGGAAAGAACATATAGATATGATTGAGAGAAAAATATGCATATATATCAGGCATTCGTAATTATGCGTGCAACTCTTGTTGATTTACAACTTTTGTTAGCAGAGTTGTTGACAAAAGCCAGTGGGGCCTCGCGATGTCTGAGAGAAACCGTTTGCTGAATTCGTTAAGGTGGAAGTTGGTCGGATGGATGGAAATGGGGTTCTCACAGGCTGATGCTGCTAAGCGTCTTAATGTGTCACGTAGTGTGGTCCACCGTCTCTGGAATCAATTTCAAACCGAAGCATCTGTGTCCAGAAGACATGTTCCATGCCGAACACGAGCTACAACGCGTACCGGTTACCGTTTTATCACTCTTTCGCCCCAAAGGAGAAGAAGGATTTCTGTGCTACAAATTGTTGCAGGCCCCTCTGTAGCACCAGGGACAAGAATATCCGCTAGTACGGTGCGAAGGCGTCTTCACAATTCAGGTTTCTATGCAAGGCGACCAGTTGTGTGTGTACCCCTCAACAGATGACAGAGAAGGGCCTGCTTATCTTGTGCAAGAGAACACATTTCCTGGACCAGACAGCGACAGGCTTCTGTACTCTTAACAGACGAGTCTAGATTCACACTGGAGAGCGATTCAGAACGTCTGCTCATCTGGAGGGAACGAAGCACCAGGTACCATCAATCCAACATTGTTGGAAGACACAGTTACCGAAGTGGAGGAATAATGGTTAGGGCAGGGATCTCACTCATACTGGCCTGCGTGTGTTCCAGGGAGGAACTCTGACTAGTGTGATATATCGAGATGAGATCCTTGATCCATATGTCCACCCCTATGCCGATGCAATTGCCAATGACTTCATTCTGATCTATGATAATGCACAACCTCAACTATCTGTAATTGTTGAGGAATATCTTAAGGGTCTTGGTTTGGAGCGAATGGAAGGGCAAGCTCGATATCCAGACTTAAATCCGATACAACATCTTTGGGACTATCTTGGTAGATAGGTTGCTGTCTTAAGTCCTCCTCCAAGGTCTTTAGGAAAGCTGGAACAAAGCTTATTCCTTGTTTGGTCTTCGCTTTCCATTTCGGTGACCGAAAAATTAATTGACAGCATGGAAATTCGATGCCGCTAATGCCTTCAAGCTAAGGGGATGGGTAAGTTCCTTATTAAAACCCATTTTTGATCAGTTTCTATGACGTTTTACCTCATAAAAGTTAATTATTATTTTTTCCAAGAATGGACTTTTCTAGCGAGATTGCCTTTTTTTGTTGTAAATCATTTTTGAATTTTTGTTATGTATTGATTGCAAGATAGAAGTTTACATAACTGTTTTGTGCACATTTTCATTCATTTGCAAAAAAAGGTGCAAAAAACCAGTTGTTCCTTAACTTTTGGAGGCCAGTGTAAATACGTAAAGAGTTATATTGAGTGAACTGTCAGAAGTTGTTTTTATTTCGTTCAAATAAATTAAGCGAACATTTTTAGGTGTTACATGGGACTACCATTTTAGAGTACAGTACAACCTGTTTTTGTATGGTCTTTTTTTATGCGATTTGTTTTGTGCGATTTATTTTTGTGCGATTTTTATGTGCGATATTTTTTATGCGGTGTATGGATTTCAATGGCTTTCACGCAACTGTAATGTTTTCTATCTATTTACCAGTGGCGTAACGGAGAATGTTAGGGGGGGGCGGGATAAAGAATATCGCGCATAAAAATCGCACAAAAATAAATAGCACAAAAGATTTCGCTCTATTTACCAGTGGCGTAACGGAGAATGTTAGGACCCCCCCCCTCCCCGAAAGTCAGGTTTTGCCTTTAATATTTTATAAATAGGGTAAATACTTATCTAGCGTAAGTCAGGCCTTCGGCCCCTAAAGACCTGCCCCCCTATGATGCGGGGGTGTACGTTACGCCACTGACATGCAGACACTTCAAGACGCTCTGTTCACATTTTTTATAAACAGTCTCCCGACAATGCGCATTCAGTTGCTTTCTCTCAACGCTCCAGCATCCCGTGCTTGATAGAAAACGAAACTTTCAATGACAGTGACATCAAATATTTGATTGATTATGAAGACGGACAAGAACCGGCTTCTTTGAGAGCGGATAAAAATATGCAGGGATACAGCTTTCCAACAAATTAAAAAAGCGTTTTCTTAAAATAGATATCAATTAAGAAAGGAGTGTAAAATTCTAAAAAGGGCTTTAATCATGTATATCTGGTTATTGGGACATTTACAAACAACTGATCACCCGATCTTCGTAACAAAAACTTATCTTTTACATTATGTTGCCAGAAAACAGATCAATTGAAATTTCACCTTCAAGTGACGAAAACGATTTTGAACTTATTCATTACAGGGCCTTGGATTACGATGAGTAGCGAATTATGTATGTGCATTTTAAAAACTTATCCGTGTATACAATGAGAAACTATGTTTTTAAAAGTTTCCATGTGTAATATTTAATTATTTATTTTGTTATGTAAGTACTCGTACATAAATTTCGTAAATAATTGGCATACTTTATAAATGTGACTTTTTGTTATGTGCGGTCCCTATCCACCGCATAAAAAAAGTTTTTTGTAGTATTTCCAAGAATTAGTTTGCTTTATGTAAGAATTTATGAAATTATATTATATTAATTATTATTAATATATTTTTGTGCATTTGTTCTTGTGTGGTCCCTATCCACCGCACAAAAACAGGTTCAACTGTAATTACATGAAAAAGTTAGCGCGTGGAAACTGATCTAAAATCCTGATAATGTAGATAAAAATTTTCAATTATCCCCTTAAAGCAAATTTTTTTTCGGAAAAACTTGAAATAAAAAAAATTGATTTTATTTTTTTTTTTAAAGAGAACGAATATATAGGTATAGTGTAAGTTATATTTTGAAATTTTAGTTATAGTGGTGGTGTGGGGTGCCTAGCCAGTGGGAGG